>OZ007498.1:50161547-50439047 GCA_963931805.1 Microdon myrmicae | reverse complement strand
ATTCACGGAGTCTACCAAATTGGGTGATAATTCACCAGTAGTTGGGCATTGAGATCCAACCTACCACTCAGTAATTGTACAGAACTGCCACAATAGCAAGAATCGTCTGTTGAACCTATCATATATGCAATCAAACGTGGCCTCCTTACCAACTCAACCATTGAGGCGGCGAATAATATATTTAATAACGCACCTTGTTATACTTTTCTATAGCCTTTTAACACTACAAACTATTTTCAGGAATAGTTAATTGTTTTTGAAAAAATGAAAGATTTGCAATTTCTTGTTTTCTTTTTTCACCGAAGAATTCACCATAAGGCAATCCGATGGATCCAGCCAGTATGAGTTTCGTTCCGATATCGTATAGATTTCTGTACCAAAATAGAACTTCAGGACGTTGAACCAATGCCATACGTTCACCCTTGCTAAGAAAGAAGTAGATTAAAAACAAAATTCTTGCACGGCCTTTAAAAATTTAACAAAACTTCCGTGTCGTGCACATCGCCGCCTTAATGGCTGAGTTGGTAAGGAAGTTGTTTCGTTTGATGATGATGAATAACGCATTTATTGTACAATAATTTAACAAATGTTTACTTAGGACTAAATGCTAAATCCTATTTTACAAACTTTTCTTGTTCTTAAAATAATTTACTGGATCTACTTATCTTTCGATTGATAGTGCAAACGTATATTCAACTGACCACTCTTGCTATTGTGCAGTTCGGCGCAATTACTGAGTGGTAGGTGGGGTCTCAAAGCTCAGCCGCCCAGTGAAATACCACCACATTAAGCTATGAATTCGTGAAATGGTTGGGAGAAATCATTGATCATCTTTCGGAGCTTGGGTGATGGACCCGGTCGAGAATAAAAAGCATCCCAGGGCGCTGATTTGACGCTATAGGTTCACCTGTCCTGGGTGAAGTAAAAAAAAATGTGTTGGGTATGAAAGTTATTGGAGCATTTACCTAATCAATCTGTTCATAAATTATAATACTTAACACAATTTATTGAATTGACAAAACTTTACAAAATGTAAAAAAGAGAAGACATAAGACTGTTTAAACATGCATTTCCCTGTATAAACATTTCTTAATATATGCGTGAAGGCTGTTGCAACACTTATGGATTGAAAATATCAATCTTTGTTCAACAATTTTGATGCCCAATACAATTTTTCGGGTTACCAACATTTTTCCGATCATAAACAACTCTGTTCATATGATTCGTTATTTTTTTTTTACTTTTCTTCAATTGGGTGAATGTATTTAAATGAAGAATCTACATATCGATTGATTGATTGATTGAAGGCGGAACCCCCATTTTTATTTAGCTTAATGTAAGCTTAAATGAACCTAACATAAAACCTTCAGACTATATTAAAATCTAGAGTAGTGAAAACTTTTTTTGAAAACATCAATCTATGATTTAATACAATTTCTTGAATTGGCAGCAGTTTTCCGTTCATAATCGAGGGACGGCATTAGAAATGGTGATGTACATATTCTATTGGGTATAGATTACGTTGTACGGATTCTCTGATATATGTGTGGGAAGTTCTGGCAACTATTCGTATAGTTTTATTATAAAACATTTTCATTATTTTATCACAAATTTATCTAAACAACACATTTGTTGGCTTGACTTGCACGTATTGTGAAATTATAATTGCATTGTGGCTGGTTAAAGGTTGATGGGACTATTCAGCTTTTTAACAAATTAGCAAGTGATCGATTTAAAAATTCCATCACAAATTACTTTAAACAACACTATGTTTATCTGCTCACAACTAATTTTCATGAAATTATAGACTTTAAAACTCATTAGCACATGTTGAATACAAAAAAAAAAACGTGTTGTTTTTATTGTTTGTTTGATTAAGTGTAAGTGGAAACAGAAGTAGCCCCAACAATTGTCTTACTATATAATGATCAAATTTTTTTCCTCCTTTTCTCTTTCTTGAAATTTTTTTATAGTGGTCATGGGAAAAAACTTTATATTCATTTAAAAGTTAAAAACTACCTTATTTATTTGTTTAATCACAATTATAATCCTCAGATTAAAGATTGCATTGAGAAGGTAATTAAATTGTTCCTTGTGGGATATAGAGTGTTTAGCTTTTAAAATATTTTCGAAACTACTATTGCCATTTAACACGCCATACTCTCTTTTATCATGTTGCCTTTCGAGAGATGATTCTTGACGGGTTTTCACCGACTATATTACCAACTTTGCCATCTATTAGTACCATATCTTTAAAACGTTGCACATGATTCATCATTTACATATTGTTATGATAGATTATTATAAAGAATTCAGCAGTTTCGAAAAGTATAACATCAATTTCGTAAGACATAATTCGTTTGTGTGAAATTCATATCTGCTTCTTCTTAAAGGGACTGTTAGTTGCCTTATTGTATTATTTCTCTGATTGTGTCAAAAGATACAATGTGAACATTATGCTTCCTGGAATATCTTGACGCTTATTGCTGCAAGTAAGATACTAAAATGGCTTTGAAAATTAGCATTTTCCACTTGGTAATTGACTCTTTTTAGGCTCCTCGATAGTATAATGGTTAGTGTACCCGCCTGTCACGCGGGAGACCGGGGTTCGATTCCCCGTCGGGGAGTTTTTGGCGCAAGACTAATGACCTTGCCCGGAAAAAACAAATCATTACGGAAAATTTAACAAGCCTCAGGACTTGCCAAATAAGGTCAAGACCGGTTCCCGGTTGTAGTGCCGATGATGATGATGATGATGAATTGACTTTTTATTCGTTACATATTTTTAAAGTACCCATTTCTGTTTTGTAAATATGTATATGGCATATATATATTAGATTTGCGCTCGATGTCCTTGAAAATTAATAATTTTAGCTTCGAAATCCGTCTTCTCGAACCAGCTCGGCTTACATAAAATTAAGGACACTCAGCAAGATACTACCTAAGAGGAAATCCTCTCCATTTTCTATCCTTCCAGTTTTCCAATTATTTCAAAGTAAAGTCACGAGGATGAAAGCGCATACAAACTTAAACAGAAACAGTAGTTTCAATATCCTAATCCTCATTTATTCACTTATCCGACTCTCTGCAACCGATGTACTGTTGTAGTTACATAATATTGAAGTCAAGTCAATATCTAAAAGAAATTCTCTGTTTTCCAATCAACTCAACTTAGTCACGGGAAAGAAAGTGCGTTCAAAGTTTTATAGAAATAGTAGTTCTTACACTCTGACCCTCCTATCTTGCTTACCGACTCTACAAGCGATATGCAGTCAAAAAGTCACCAGGAGAAGTCATGCAATGCGTAACAGAATCCGAATTTTATACTGAATAACCCATTTTCTTGTCACAGCAAAACCATGAGGAACAGAAGTACGCCAGCAATTGTCTTTATATATAATGATCAATTTTTTTTCATTCTTTTCCTTTTTCTTGAAATTTTTTCAACCAGAAATGTCCTTTACAATAATAAAAAACAACAAATATAACTTCTATAGCAGCTCTCGTTACTATGTAATTTTGAGAGAACTTTGTGGGGAATCTGCCACAAGCACAATATTAAATAGATGAAAACACGCGAATCCTTCAAAACAATTTAAAAACTCATTTCCTGATAACTATGCCCAAAGAAAATGTTTATTCATATTCAGTAATTAGTTTACATTTTTTATTGATTCGTAAACGACTACAACAAAAAGAATATTTGCTAAACTCCAATAATTATTTTGCTTTAAAAAAAATGTATTTGCTGATCAACACTTGTGCAATATCTTATCAAACCAAAGCAAAGAAATTTTTTTACTCGGCAAGTAGTTTCCGACGGCGGAGAGTAATGTAGTTACCGAACGTCAAGGTTTTTCTGCTGAAATTAATGCACAATGTGGAATACAAGTAATACAACGCTATAGCTCCTAGATAGTATCGTGGTTAGTATTTTTTCTATAGTAGTCATGGGAAAAAACTGTATGGTGAATCCTGACAGAAACTGAACAGATCAACACGTAAAAGAATATTTAGAATATTAAAAACCTTTTGGCGATTTTTGGTTGAGCGTTTATCGCCGAACACCGTCTAAATGAAAGTCACATTTTTTATTTGGCATAAGGTTCTTTATTTATGGGTACAAGTTTTATTGTTTAGAGTATACCCGTTAGAATCTGGCGCAAGACTAATGACCTTGCCCGGAAAAACAAATTATCACGGAAAATTTAAAATTCAAATTAAATTTAAAATTTAAGCCTCAGGACTTGTTAAATAAAGCCAAGACCGGTTCCCGGTTGTAGTGCCGATGATGATGATATAACGCTATAGTATTCGTTTTAAAAGTTTTTCTTATATGTTTCAAGTACTAAAGAGTGATTACATTTGTTCTAGTAGTAAAAAGTGCAAATATTGACTAACATAGTTAGATTCTTGAAAGGCTCCGATGTAATTCAAGATAAAGTCAATGGGGTCAGATTCAAAGATAGGTTGGCTCATTATTATTATTATTATTATTTATTACGATGTAATTAATTACACAATAACTTAATTTTAAATAGCACTAGCTGCTAGGGCTTTCGGCTAGGTTGGCTCAATTTATTGTTAAATTACTGGAATCTACAAAGTCGATCATTAGACTTCTCCATAAAATGAGATCCTTCGTAACAGGTTTTTACAAAATCTAAATTTGTGTTTCTTATTTTGCTTCTATAAACACCTAATAGTTGGATTCTGCCTATTTGCTCGAATGTTACTGTATAATGCAATTTAATTCACTCTTTTATAGAGAAAGATGCTGTGGATTACCAACGCCATGAATCCTTATCAGTTTACAGCCTGGTACAGATGTGCACTGTTTCACAAGATGAAATTGCAATACAACTTGAACATTGTAAATAATAGTAAATATGTAGATAGGTTACATAATGTTATAATTAGTTATACTAGTTATATATGGACTCCTCTTATTTATAGGGCACAGAAAATTGAACGCAAATTTGATGAAACTCTAAAAATTGTATAATCCTTTGTATAAAGCGTTTACTTTTCTTTCCTATTAGTTGACATCATGATCATTATCGGCACTACAACCGGGATCCGGCCTTGGCCTTATTTAGCAAGTTTCGAGGCTTGTTCAATTTTCCATAATTTATTTTTACGGGCAAGGTTATTTGCCTTGCGCCGTGATTAGTTGACATCGCGCTGATATAAATTCATTAAACTTCGTCACTGTAGATACGTGCTGCCTTGTATAGTAAATTAATATCATTCTGTTTATTATATTATATTGTTTTCCAGAAGAAGAATATCTTCTTTTTCTATATTGCAATAAAATTCTGAAAGAGTGCGTTATTTGAATAGAAACAATAAACACTTGTTAACAAAATAAGGCAAATAAACACCCGTTTTGAGTATTACAACATGAATCAGGAAGTCTACTTGCATGAATGTTACTAATTGTTGTTACTTTGTTTTTGAGTCATTTAATAAGATTGAAGATGATTTAAGTTCTTGAATAATAATAATAACTTATTTTGCACAGAATTATATATAAATATAGGAATTTATACATCAAAATGCACATACAGGGTGGCCCAAGTTAAGCGGGCGCATCGGACAACATTATGACTTTGATATTTGTCTAACATATGTCATAGAGCGCCTGTTTAAAACTACAGTGGTAGAAGAGTTTTGTTTGAGCCACCCTGTATATATAAGGTATTTATATAACGGAGTTGGTACAAATAATCAGAATTTTTTTGATAACTAAACTATAATATTCAAAAATACTTATTTTTATTTTGCAAATATGAACATGATTTACTAATAGTTCAATTTTTGTGTTATTTCTAGTTCCTCTGTTAATTAATATGTATGTATTTGTCTGTACCTCTGAAACATACTTTATATTTTGTTTTTTAATTAGCTACCAAAAACACGCACATAATGCGCGAAGATTTACCGAAAAAAAAAAAAAAACACTTTATATTCCATCCACAAACACATCTGTATCAATGTAATGCAATATAATATGAATATTATAAAAAAGAGTTTATATTACAAAGATTTAGTTAGATAAAAGATTTGTTTGTTTAAAAGCTATATTACAGAATTGAATTTTTATGTTTGTTTAATAATCATTGTGTTACTTTTATTTGATATATTTAATTAAGGTTTGTTTTTCTTTCTTTAAGAATTTTGATTCTAATATGTCTGTAAAAACTATAATATATTAATATTTCAGGAATTTTTCTTATTATTAGTCTAATATCCTTCTTTTTTTTCGTTTTCAAATGATGAATATCGCCATTGCTATTATCAAATGTATATAGATATTTAAACAAAATTCCCCTTAAGCTAATTAAAAAAAAAAAAAAAAAAAAACGATATTTAATAAAAAACATTCAATAATATTAAATAAGAATAACCGAATACTAGATTAGAACAGACTACATATGTAAATGGTAGAAAAGATTACACATTTAAGTCATTTTATTAAGCAAAACCAAAAGTGAATACAAAAACAAAAACAAACAAAAAAAATCAAATATAATGATAATATAAATAATATAAGACAATGAATGATTAAGAACAAGAAAATCATTAAATTTCTTACGCTAAAAACTAAAGTGCCTCTAACATTGAATTCTTATTTTAAAATCGATTTCATGGGGAAAGTAACGAAGTATGTGTTTTTATTTTTTTATTTTCCTTAAATGTATCACATTTATTTTCAGTTTTTAATAAACTTATCTAGAGAGAAAGAATATCTAGAAAATAAAAAATAAAAAACAAGAAGATTAATCAGAAAACACACACACGATGTAGTTTACCTACTCATATATTATGAATTGAATTATATCATGGATTTAGGTAATAATAATAAGAATAATATTAAACTACATGTTAACTATAAATAAATTAAGATCTGCAAAAAAAAATTGTTAATCTAATGTATTATGTATTAATTACTTTTAATTTTTTTTAAACCGTCTGAATTATTTTTTTTTTTTGGTTTTTTTTTTATATTAAATTTATTTTAATTTTCTTAAAACTATTCGTTTCTTTTTTTGCGTTTTTATTTTCGACCACTTTTTATATATGTTGGATGATTTTTCTTTTCGTATATTTGATTCCCATTCTTTTTGTTTTTTGATTTGCGTTTTTTATTTATTTCGTTTTAATTCCAGTTAATTTTTGTTTCTTAATTTCAACATTTTGTATTTTTGAAATTTACTTTGGGTTCCTTCAACTTACTTGTTTTTCTTTGTTTTTATTGTAATTATTATTATTATTTTTGTTTAAATGTATTTTAACTTTTGCTGTAGAATTTTTATTTTTGTTAATATTATTCAATAATGAAAATAAAATATGTTGTATCATTTTTTCCCTTTCTCACCAAAAACATTCGACATGAAATAAAATGATTTATTAGAAATAACACATATGGAAATTGCGCGTATTGTATGCTAGGATAGAGACGCACATAGCCGCCAATAATTATTTAAAAAGAACAAACAAATTATATAAACAAAAAATATATATGTATATCTATATTTACACCAAAATTAATAATTATAAATTACAATGCTTTCGGCTACACTAAAATTAATTAATCAAATAAGGGAAATTGTGTATTTAAAAACAATTGAAACTCAACAAAGGGAGATCAAGAATGCTAACCTTAAATTAAATACAAAAGTGAACCTACTAAAGCTCTATCATTGAAGTTAATTAATAATATGTTTATATAATTTCTATGATTTATTATCATTATGTGCAACATCGATTATTTTAAATGTATCATTTTTGAGGAGTCAGTGAAAAGAGACTACATGACCCTAACCATGTGTATTATATGATTGAAGTCAAGATTTTTGGGGAAAAATATGAAATGAATAAAAATTATTATTATATTAGTTGTATTTAATAAGTGGTTAGAAAAACAATAAAAAAAAATTTAAAACGTGAGATGCCACAACAACAAAAACCAAAATCCCATTTGAAGTTTTTATTTCTATACGGTTAACTTTTGTTTTACTTGATTCAATTTGTTTATCTTCATTTTTAAATGATTTTGGTAATTTATGTCCTTTTTGTATCCTTTTTCCTTCTTTTCTTCATTTAGGGTAATATTCAAACATGGTAAAATGGAAATCAGAACTAACAACAACTTTTTTTGTTGTTTTATAGTACTTTTCATTTGCGTTCAAATAAAAAGATGAACTGATTATTAGAGTGCACGGATGAGATTAGGAAAGGGTTAACGATTTATCAATTAAACTTTTTTTTTGACTATCTATAATTTACAGGCGCTTGTAGGCCCCTGCAGATATATAAAAAAAATGTGTTCATAAAAGTTAAAACAGAGAGATGGACAGTTTAACTAAAGAAAGTAAAATTGTTTTCTTTTCCTGAAATATGAAAGTCTTCCTGCGATTTAAATATCGCGGACACCTACAGGCTTATTTTAGAAACATTTCTCGTTCTATTAATTAAAACAAGACATTCTCCGATTGAACGATCTATCGATGATCTATAAAAAAAATTTTTCCCAGTGACAAAATACCTACACTAGGCCCGGAAATCATTTTGACATTTGTAGATTCCCCTGATGATATTCAGCAAATATGGTATAAGCTTATAAAGAATTCCCAACAATATATGACAGATTTAGTGTCAATCAACTGTGAATTGCAACAGAAGTAAAAATATAGATAATATTTTCAAGAGTTTAGTTTATGAGTTTAAATTTTCAATTCAGATGATTAAAAAGGAAATAGGAGAGATTTCTTTTTAAATAAGACTAGACGAAGAGTCACCACGGTTCACCTCCGCCAAGGGATTGACAAGAAAAAGTTCACAGGCAGCGAAGCCCTCTGCTTTATTTTCTCTTTAAGTATGACATGTTTTTCTCTGAAGATTTCCTGTATAAATGTGTTTTGATGAAAACCAGGGAATACTTTGCATATTTTTTGTTACTAGGGTATGCCAGCAGACTATATTACCTTTACTACGAACTATTATTACTATTTATTGGCCTATAGGAACCCGGAAGTTTATGACCTCAGCGACTCGTCTACGTCTTCTATTTTCCGGGCCTGTGTTTTCTTGATGAATCCCGAGGAGGATTTTAACATCGAATGATGAAATCCCATCAAATATTTTCTCTAGGGTCTTAACAGGTCAAACGGTGTGCAACATAACGACCCTCTAACAGTACCTAGCATTTTTTTTCTATTACTATTTTGCGGCCTGTAGGAACCCGGAAGTTCATGACCTCACCGACTCGACTCCGACATTGTTCCCTGTCCCGTGCGCTCTCCTTCTACGGTCGACCATCTGATCCGATTTCCTCAAGGTCAAACCTACCAGTATCATCCCGTCTCCGCCACGACCACCCCACCGGGCTCTTTCCCGTTGGTCTACCGTCAAGAATTCTAGGCACGGTCCTATCGTTGCCATTGGCGATTTTAATGTGCACAATTCCGGCTAGTTGTTACATTCTAACAGAACCGACGAGGCTGCGAGGCTGGCGGAGATGTTTGCTGTAAGCCACAACTTGATCCAACTCGTGGGGGAACCAACCCGAGTGCCGGATGCCCGAGGCGATTATGCGAACACCCTGGATCTGTTTTCGACATCCGAACCGAGTATTTATACCGTAGAGGTTTTTGCGCCATTAGGAAACTCAGATCACTGCTTAGTATCTGTCGCGCAAGCACTTGCATATCAAGCGAATAGCCGGCATAGGCAGCTTCGCCATGTATGGAAGTATGTGGAAGTATGGGGCTGCTAGCTGGGACGATTTGCGAGATTTCTTCGCATCCTTTCCATGATTCGAGGTGTGCTTCGGAAACTCCGATGTTAACGCTTGCGCTGGGTCGGTATCAGAGAGTATTCTTCTGGGGATGGAGATGTATATTCCACATTCCATCAAACGAAGTTCGTCTGATAAACCTTGGATTGGTAAAAAATGCGAGCCGATTACAGCGGCAAAAAATAGAGCTTTTAAACAATGGCGCTCCAATCCCACCGAAGTTAACAGAACGAATTTTGTTAGAATCAGAAACGTGTGCAACCAGGCGATTGATACCGCGAAGTAGGCTCACAACGACAGGGTGATTGATAAGCTCCTTCGGTGCCCGACTGGTTCGCGCTCCTTCTGGTCAATGGCAAAGGCTGTCAGTGGCAACTTCGCATCCTCCCCCCTTCCCCCCGTTGATGACAGACAGCGGGACGTTGGTCACGAATTCAAAGGGTAAAGCTAATGTGTTCGCGAATTCAAACCTCGATCCCGGCCTTTTGCAGCCACCTGTGATCTCGCCGGTACGGTCTTCGATGCGGGATGTGAGATTTCGTCCGCGCACTATTCGAAGCATTCTACGTGAACTGGATTGTGGGAAGGCAACCGGTCCGGACGGAATACCAGCAATAGTCCTTAAGAAATGTGCTCCAGAACAATCGCCGCTTCTTGGGAAACTCTTCCGCTTATCTTATGCACGGAGGCCCTTTCCTGCCTGCTGGAAAATCGCTCGAGTTCAGCCAATCCCAAAGACGGGAAAAAAGTGTCCCACAAAATTACCGTCCGATAGCATTACTGTCTATTTTATCTAAAGTAATGGAAAAAGTCATCAATACTGAGTTAGTTAAGTATTTGGAGTGCAACGGACTTCTGAATGATCGTCAATACGGATTCCGTGGCAGGCGGTCCACGGGAGACCTTTTGACACTTATAACCGATATATGGACATCTGCGATTGAACGGCATGGTGAGTCAAGGGCGGTCGCATTGGATATCTCCAAGGCTTTTGACCCCGTCTGGCACGGGGCATTGCAGAGCAAACTTCGTTCATATGGACTTTCCCAACAGCTTTGCGACTGGACGAGGAGCTTCCTCGACAATCGATCGATCCGGGTTGTTGTTGACGGCGAGTGTTTGGATCTGTATCCTGTTAATTCTGGGGTGCCCCAAGGTTCTATTTTGGCTACAACCTTGTTCTTGCTTCACATAAACGATTTGTTGGAGACAACGGATAACAAAGTGTTCAGTTTTGCGGATGATAATACGCTTGTTTCCTCCTTTTCAAGTGTTCGACCGATTGGTACATCCGCGTCGCATCAGCTGAGATGTAGACAGATTGACTCTCTGAATCAGGATCTAGATAGGTTCCTGCAGTGGGGAAGGGCCAATCTCGTCGACTTCAATGCAGCGAAGACACAATATACAACATTCACAAAGAAAAGTGGATCATCAGTTCCACAGCTGATGATGAATGGCCGGGCTCTCGAGGCTGGGGAAAGTTTGAAATTGCTCGGCGTCACGGTCTGTGGGAATGTATCATGGCATAAACACGTGTCGAGTATCGCCAGGTCAGCTTCAGGAAAACTGAGCTATCTTTTTAGAGACAAGAAATATTTTACTTCGGCCCAACTTCTTCTCCTATATAAATCCCAAATTAGACCCGCGCGCAAATATTGCTCTCATGTTTGGAGTTCGGCTCCTAAACATAGCCTCGACCTACTTGAGAGCATACAGAGACGAGCGATCCGCCTGATCGGGGACTACAGTCGCTATTACATCGAAGGCGCGTAGCCGACCTGTCTGTTTTACAGATATTATCACGGGTACTGTTCTTTGGAGATTCTTAGTATTGTTCCACGCAATTCGGTTTATATGCGCTTCAAAAGACAATTCGACGGATCGCACCCGTTTGCGGTTCATCTCCCGACGGCGCGAACTTCGCTGCTTCAGAACTCGTTCCGTTACAGAGCGGGGAAGCTGTGGAACTCCCTTCCCACGCGAGTGTTCCCGGAGCGTTACAACATGCAACTGTTCAAAAAGAACTGCAACAGTTATTTGATGGTATCTCGGGGCGCCCACTCGGCGCTATAGGTTCGCCTCTCCCGAGAGAAATCTAATAAAACCCATCTTAATCTTCGCGACCTGATTACTCTCACTATTTTAGGTTTGCGGTATCATCATCATCATCGGCACTACAACCGGGTCTTATTTAGCAAGTCCCGAGGCTTGTTAAATTTTCCATAATAAATTGTTTTTCCGGGCAAGGTTATTAGCCTTGCGCCAAAGGTTTGCGGTATAGTTCTTCCAATTCGTGGTTGTGGAGTTTCCACCAAAGATAATCGTTAATACTTAATTCTCGAATAGGGGTAATTTCTTTTCTTCCCGTTTTGTGAAAGCCCGTGTTTGGCATCCGTATAGAACAATCGGCATGATTGTGGTTCTCTAGACACGGAGCTCTTGTTTTATTGTAAACCCTAGACGTGTTATTAGTGTGAGCGCCTTTAGGGTAATTGAAGGGGGTGGCCCTGTGGTGATTTGGTTCTCTTAAATGGTTTGAGTTAGCGATATTCGTGTGTTTTTCCGATCGCTGGCAGTCTGTAATGTTGTGACTATAGGGCGTATGGGACGGAGTGTTTCTCCGTGCGAGGCAGTCGCTATATGTATGCCTCTTTTTGTGGCAGAAATTGCATATGATTTTGGCGGTAACTAAACGAAAATGTTTTGTTCTTGTAAAAGGCTCGTTTTGCCTTTGTTTTGCAGTGTCATTTTCCCTGTTTCGCTGTGGGGAATCGGTATTGTGGAGGCCCGAGGTTTGTGGAACTTTTGGACTGGGCCGTATGGCTCGTGTGTTTAATTGATTCTGTAGGAACGCAAGATTGTTAGAAGTGAGAAAATTAGAGGCGTGAAGGAGTTGACCAGAACCTGACATGAGGCTATATTGTTGCGGTTGAAACGCCGCCTGCTGCAGTTTTTCCATATCTAATGCCTTTTGTATTAAGTCGTCTAGTTTGTCGTCCCCCAGGGTTAGCAAGTATTGGTCAAGGTGGGGATTACTGACACCACCTTTTAGTGAGTCTTTGAAAGTCCTCTAGTTGTGCTTTCACAGCTGGGGCTGCCTTTGTGTCATACTTGAGATCAACAGCCTTCTTGCATAGCATCAGCATCTGCTTTATCCTTGCGGTAAAAGCGATGAGAGCCTCCAAGGGTAGTTGTCGGATCGTAATTAGTTTGCTTACCAACTCTTGGTAAGTTTCCCTGGGCAGATAAGCTTGTTTGAGGAGTCTTCCGGCTTCCTCAAAGGTATTTGGTGGGTTTGAGGCAATTAGTACGTATGCCTCACCACGTAGTCTCGTGGGAAATATTGTCAAAAACGCGGAATGCTCTTCTGCAGGTAGGCATTCGACTACCTTCCTGTGGCATCCCAAAAATGCTTGTAGTTCATTGTCAACCAGGGGACTTTGCCCGCCTAAGAATACTGACACAAGCTGGGAGGTGAGCTTGGCGATTTTAATGAAGTCAATAGACATGATTTCGACAGACAGAGAGTGACGCGGTTAAATAAGCTTTTATTGGTAGGAGTGTTGGTGGCAGACGAGGTCGTAGTAATACTTAAGAAAGGGGGAACTTATTAAATTCTAAAACATTGGCCATCCCGAACGCGATTGTTGTGTGTATTCTATCGTTTACGCAGCGGAAATGCTTCCCAGAGGTTAGAAATTGTGGACACTCGATATGTGCAGATACTGAGGCAATGAGCACTTGGGATAACAGTGGGGGGTACTGGTGACGGACAAGGTAGTGGCAATAGCAGAAATTATATTTGCTATCTCGAAGACGTTATCTCTATTATTAGTGGAAATACTTCAAAGAGTTAGTGGCCGCACGATATGAAAAAGTGCTGATATGACGAGTTGTTTTCTCTTAGTTTTGGGTTATACATTTAATTATGTTGTCATTGACAATGGTTGGAATATAATTGGAAGTGAACAACTTAATTTAAAATATAAAATTGATAAAAAAAAAATTGTTATCTATCTCACAAATTTCTGCTGCTGGTCTATCCGCTGCCTGGTTTTCTTTATTAGTTGATGTGGCTGTAGTTAGCCGTTATTATTTGGAGTCTGATGTGTTGGGCTGTTGGTGTTACTCTTTGATTTTGCAGACTTGAGGGGTGCAGCTATAGCCGCAGGTGCTTCCTTTCATAACGAAAAAAGCGAGTACGTGTTCGTGGGTTCGAGGTCCGCGTTGGGTTTTCGGGTTTCTCCTCTATCACCTCTCGGATGGCGCCGATCTGTTCTTCCTCGTGTGTTGGTTCGCTATCAGTTAGGTCCGCTGGTTTTTGTAGTACGTTGCGGAGTTGATGGGCGATTAGTCTGTTGAGAAGCCGGTCCGACTCGAAAGCGTCTTCTATTGTCTGGACTCGGGTGAGCGAGTAGTATATCTCTTCTTTTTGTGTTGGTGTGGACCAGTAAATTTCGGCCTAGATGGGGCCGATGATGGGGAGATGTGCACGCCGATTAGGAATGTCTGGGGTAGAACTGGGTGGTCTACCAGCTGAGTTATTCACCAGATTGGAAGTTTTGTTTTCGCCCCCCCCCCCCCCCCTTTTTTTTTTTTTTTTTTGAAAGATCGTACTACAAGCGGTCCATGGAAGTAGTTGCTGTTTTATTAGAAAGTGAGGGTGTTCATTGTTCCCGCCAACAACCGTAAAGTGATTGATCGAATTGTTGCTGCCAGTGCTGAATAAGTCTTCGGATAGGTTTAGCGATGTTCTTACGATATTCTGAATAATATTCCGCCAGATGAGCCGATGTTGTAACAAAATGGTTGTATTTCGTACCCGTAGAAGTTTATTGGTTTTGCGGATTTAATTTGACCGAGTAAAACTGGTTATCTTCTAGGTTTACGTTCTAGGCAGGTGAGTCAAATGGCTTATCAATTTGTACTCCCGAAGCCAGACTCAGCTCCGGGTGACGAGTAAAGGTGTCTTGGCCAGTACAAATGAAGTTGGATATTATAGGGGACTTAGGATGTTTAAAAGCGTTTACAGGTTAGTTAACTTAGGCTTCCCTATGTCCCTGCTTGGGCGCCAAAATGTAACACCAGAGTGTGACCTGTGACATTAACATTTAATATTTTGGTTATCGGAAGATTTGTTTGGTTAAATTATTTATATTTTATTAGGCCCCACGTTGGGCGCCAAAATGTAACACCTGAGCGTAACCCGAGATGTTAATATTTATTATTTAATTATCGTGATTTTATTTTATTTATCGGATGTTGTTATTTGCGTTGGGTTTCTGTGGGCAGGTTTACTCAGCTCATCGGTACTTACGTGGTAATACAGTATAGCGTGGCTTAGCTATACCAGGCTGTCTTAGTTTTTTCGGCGCAGCTTCTCTATGGCGGCAGGAGGTACTTACGTGGTAAGACAGTATAGCGTGGCTTAAATATACCAGGCTGTCTTTGTTTCCTCGGCGCAGCTTCTGTGGCAAGACTATTCAGCGTAAAATTATTCGGCTTCTCTGTGGCGGCAGGCTCCCCAGCGTTGTGGTTGTAAGGTTGAAAATAAAATGAAACACCACTACATTTTACTGAACAATTCATTGATTGGGAATGTCGATCCCCTAGTTTTGTACACACATTTACTTTTAACAAGAAAAGTAAGAAGGTCCGCTGCTCCAACGCTAAGGCTGCAACCTCCTTACTTGGTTATTACACTACACTGCAAAGAAACTCATTTGCATCACCCTTTATATACCATTATTATCGGGGAGTTAATGCAGACGATGCATTTTCCTCACCTAGAATGTATAACCTATTCTGAGGTTATTTGCCTGTCATAGGCCATTCGCAATATTCCATAATCGTTTAATTTGCCCTGCTAAAAATGTAGCGACAAATAATTGAGCAATTACTTAATTGGTTTCATACGAAGAACCAATTATAGGGCATTGCCCGCGTGTGCCAATCGTATAATTAATTTCGCCTGACTGCTGTGTTCGCTACTTCGTCGAACTCAGCACTTTTCCGACGCTCAATTACTTCGTAGTCGGTGGCCTTTGACAATACCGCTTGTGATCATATATCGTGTATCACACTTGTTTCCCGGCAAAAAATATGTATTTGCAATATGAAACCGGTGTGGTCCGCGGACAGGTGCTCGCTTGATTTTTGAATTACGAAGCAGAATACAGTGGCCTCGGGGAGTGGGTCAAGTGTTTGATACATGATAATTGTTTCGGCTTTGGAAGGTGGGCATGAATGGCTAATTATCGCAACGTATGCGATATGAATTAATTGCCCGTGGGGAAGGCTTTGCTTCTGAATGAATGCGAATTTTAATTGTGTGCATTGTATTGCTTGTGGGAAAGGCGACTATTGCATTGTATGCAGAATATTTTTAGGATTGATCATATGAGTATTGGATGCAAGGATGATGGAGTCAAATTAATAAAATATTATAATGATTGAGAGGGGGTGTAAAGCGAGGTGTAACAGCGGGAAACATGTCTTTTTTCTTCTTTAATCACTGCAGTCCTTTCTCTCTTTTTTTCTACACGCAACACAAAATATATCCAATCACACACTACTGTGTCAAAGCACCGTCAACTCTGTTCTTTTCAAAAAATCGTTCTATCCGTTCGTAAAACCACCAATCAACTTCTTTGCATCAAAAACGTCATCTCCTCCCCGCCATCCCCCCATTCCCTGACACCGTTGCCTCGGCGAAGAAACTTGGCCATGACTGTCCTGAAACTGATCGACAACGCCATGGCCGCATTTAGCTCACCCAGGTTTGTGCACCAGTTTTGTTTTGTACCAATAATAACCCGTTTGTGTTTATGTTTAGTTTGAAAATGTGGTAATTGTTTGTGATGTATGTACTTACTATTTAATGTATAATTTTTAGTAAGGTAAATGTATAGTTTAAAGATGTAAATAAATGCTTTAACTAAAAAGCAAATTGTTTGTAATGTATGTGTTTAATTAATGTTTAAAAATTGTATATGTAATCTACTTTATTGCTTTCAATACTTTTCTCGCCGAGACAAGGGCGGTGGGGGAAGTTACCACGTAACACGTGTATCGTCTTCGGTGCTTATTTCGCACCGTTTGAATTTAGCAAACTACTTCTCATCGGTTCCTTCTCCTGGTGCAGAGTTAGAATAATGCTTATCAGGCCAAGCTTTGGCTTCATCAGTATTTTTTCTTCATGATAAAGCAGTGCTTCATTAATATACGAAATTCTTTTTTATCCATTTTTTTTACAATAACAAACGTTGCTTCACTCACAATGCCTTATCTCACGAACCAGTTGCCCGACAGCTGTCAAATTTATATACGTATCGTTTGAAGGTCAGTACTAACTAAAAATCGTACGCAGTTAATTCTAGTAACGCCATCTAAGTGTCAGACTATGGACTTTTTAGGCGGCCTGATATAATTTTTTGAAAGATTTATTGTTTTCGAAATTCTTGTGGTATTGTGCATTTTGCCTGTAGTTGCAGTCTTCATATATGGGAATTGTGATTATGTTCTAAGAAAATATGCGTTGTTATGAGTGCATACGTAACACACACACGCAAACTTAAATATAATGAACACACTTTCTTAATTTAAAATTGCTTCTTTTTATTCATACCTCTATTCTATTCTATTTATTGAACGTTTTTGACCTCATTAACTCGGCTGCGACATCGTTCCCTGTTTTGCAGTCTTTCTCCTCGTTTCACCATCTGATCCGATCTCTTCAAGATTACACCTGACATTGTCCACCCATTTCTGTCGCTTCTGTCCTATCTATCTCTTCCCCGTTGGAGTTCCGTTAAAAATTCGGACGTTACTGTCGTTGTGTATTCTCGACAAATGGCCAGCCTATCTTATCTTCGTGACCTGTTGATTTACACTATGATTGGGTTAAGGTACAGCTCTTCCAATACACGGTTGTGGAACTTCTTCCATTGTCAAGCTTCCTCTTCATATTAACCACCAAACACTCAGACCCTGCTATCTTCGTTTATAGCTTCATGAAAAATAATTCAATCACCTCAGATGACTCCTGATTTAGGATGTTTCCTTTTAATTATCCTAAAAGTCCATGTCATTTACAAATGTTATTTACAATTGAATTTAATTTATTGATAAGTTTTCCTTTCGAAACGCACAATTGTTTTACCACACACGACTTTATACGCGCAATTCGAGAGAAAGCTAATAGCGACGACAAACTCTCCCAAAAGTAAGCCTTTGGGCCCACATATAATACAAATCTCTCTTGTTATATTTAATACGTCCATTGAAGACAGTGGTTGAATTATGCTCATTATATCTTCAACCGTGCAGGTTGATAAGAAAAACAAGTGTTACATCACGCTACATAACCCCGCTCAAATATCAATCGACCAGTATATGTTACATCCATATTGCGCATTCCCAAGCAATCGACGTTCCTTCCACTCATTAATTAATTGACGCCTCTTCCCACAGGCAATTAATTCATTCGAATATCGCATTCCTAGTCTTCGTACCCAGAGTTACAAGTTCATCGTATCATAGATACTCATGTTACGCGCTCTCCGTGCACCTATAGCCACGCGCCACTCGATATCAGATTGCATTGGCGGCATTAGACTTTACGTGCATCACTGGGACTGGCGGAAGGCCGATTTAAACGAGACAAGGACAAATGTGTTCTTCATGTTATCTCTGGTCGTCTTGCGATAACCGGAATCACCCACATCCGTGAGGACGTTGGGCTCGGTCTGAAGATATCTGAAAAAGAAGGGGAGGTACCTTACGATAGTGTGGACAGGGTTAGTGCGAATTTTCTTTAACTAATTGTCATCCACATAGCATATCTGGTGGTCTCCCATTCACAGGGCGAGGAATATCTGATGTGTAGATTTTAAATAGGATGGGATATAGAATGGAGCCTTGTAGTACGCTCGCGGCGTTGAAAGTTTGGGATATCTTTCCAATTTACTCGAACTTAAGAGGTTCTGTTTCGAACGAAGTGGTAAATGATACTACACAGTGTTCTACTGAGTCCAGTGTTCAATAATTTAAAGACAAGACCTTCGATCCACGTCGTGTCAAAAGCCTTTTCAATATGCAGGCTCATCGCAATAGTGGGTTCCTTCTTAAAGAGGCGTAGGGAGACGTGGTTTTGAAATATGTTGAGATCAATAGTGGTGATGTGCGCTCTTCTAAATCCAAATTGGAAATCAGGTATTGGGTTCCTGGCATTGATAAAGTTAGTTAGCTTCTCGTATATGCATTTTTCGTATATTTTGCCGATGCAAGTGAGGAGCGAAATGGGGCGAAAGCTTGAGGGGTGATAAGCTGGTTTCCCAACTTTGGCTATTGGACAAACAATAGCATGCTTCCAAGCTTGGGGAACGTGCAGGTTGATATGTAATTTCGAATTCTTTTTATCCTTCATTTAATAGGTGTTGCACTGAGTGGCACTATCTACAGATGTCATGTAGAGCACAGCAAAGATGTAGGGGGATGTTGCGATTGCCGATTGATGGTCGGGCCTTGTTTAGTACTTTGGGTTCTGTGTATCACTATCTCAAGTAACTTGTGTTTACACAGGTGTCTATTCGCGGTCCATAATACCAGAGATAGTTATAATGTATGACAAACATGCATATGATTCAGTTGGGGAAACATGATTTGGATTATAGGTAGGGTGAGATAATTAGGAATCGGATCAATGTGCGACAAATTAACTTTTGGTTTAATTCGTCGCTCAATGGTTCATTTTGGGATAAGGTTAAGGTTATAGGAAATAATGGGGATTGGGTGGGAGTAGTGATTTGGGATCACTACAGTGCCATCATTGAGGTTTTTCCAGATATGGGTAACTGGACTCTATGATTTCGTTGCCTGTTTATCGATATTAAGAGCTTGACCCTCAATTGGGAGAAATTCAAGTTAAGTGAATCCGCATGTTGTGAGGAGTGTTAAGGGGTAAGTAGTCATGGGAGGCGGTTTTTCCCTATAAGAACGTAGGAATGTTCCGATTTATTATAAGATGTATAGTATTTAATCAAAGGGGGATGTGTGTACTGTTTTCTAATCCGCAAGCCCCTAAAAGCTTTTTAAAGGATATTTGCAGTTGGCAATAGTTCCTGAAATTTCAAGTTCAATAAATAGTAGTGGTAGTAAATCTTGTCAGGATTTTAATTTCGTAATGTTGTATTGATTATTAGAATTGTGTTTAAAGATTTATTATCTTTACTTCTGTATGCTTTATAAAATAGTTCGTGTCGCGGATTACAGCTTTAATTTATGTCCCAATATCAGTGAGAATGTATCTATGTACCTTTCGAGCCACTGGAAAACTACGGTGCTTAAGGGGCTATTAGGAGTATGATATTAAGATGTTTTTTTTTAATTTTACTTCTCTCAGAATACGCGAACTTACCGCGTTGGGTTGGCGCCCTGAGGTGGTATATTGTCTCCATCGGGTCCATCAGCCGAGCTCCGAAAGATGGTCAACGATTTCTCTCAACCATTTCACGAAACCTTTGGCTTAATGGGATGGTATTTCATCAGGGCAAAGGGACCCAACTTACCACTTAATAATTTTGCGAACTGCTACAATAGCAAGTGTTATCACTTCCTACATATGCACAATCCAATTGAGTTGGTAATAGAAATAGTAAGAAGAATAAAGGTAGAGAAGAGTAACGACGTTCTTCCACCGCTGTACTGAACCGTAGGCGATCTAGGCCTTTGAGTTCCAACGAAAACCGTAGTAGGTGATAGAGTCATGCCTTTCTCTATGGCGTAAATCGCCGCGGAGCCCCTCGTGTGGAACGGCGCGGCGTGCCGACAGTTGGAATATAAGCGAGTAATATTCAACATTTAAAGCCAAGACTTTTACATCGAAAATCACTTTAATCACAATACTTTTAGAAACAAATGATTTGTGTTCATGATTTTTCCACGAATGTCTTTTTAATTCAACACCATAATTAAAATGTTCACGTTATATATTTTTGTGGAGGGTGACTATAGTCATCCGTCGTGTACTGGCGTCGTTTTGAGCGTAGGGAAAAGGCTAAGGCTTCGTTTATCTAAGAAAAGACGGCAAAATGAATTTATTTTGTAGTGAACTTTCTAATTAGTTATTGTTTGGATAAAAAACTGCTAAGATTATATTGTATCACTTACTGCCTTTCCATTATGCTGTGGGGAGGAGGTAATGTACCTGCATGGGTACTCCGTTCTACTTCCTCCTCCATCATGTATTGTTCCACCGACGAGCACTAAACAATTCCGCCGAAGCAAAGGAACGAAACGCCGCCACGTTTGGAAACAACCAACAAAACGAACACCAAAACTCGGAACGAACAACACACCGTCCACCAGAAATGATTAATTGAAAGGCACTGTTTTTTGAATTATTAAATCTTTATTGTTACTAAAATTATACGTTAGCAATGCGCGAAAGTTACATTAAGAACACAATATCACAATCTTCACCACTGGTTTCCTATACCACCAAGAGAGACTTTACGTTTCCCTGGTGGTAGGTAAAAAACGATATCCTTATTGGAGAGGATATCGTTTGAGTCGTTTCCAATTCGTCGACCATGTTGGTCACACGCGTTCTCCCGCTCACCGGTGCACACGGTGACGAAAATATACCCCGAGTCGTGGCGAAGATTGTGATATTGTGTTCTTAATGTAACTTTCGCGCATTGCTAACGTATAATTTTAGTAACAATAAAGATTTAATAATTCAAAAAACAGTGCCTTTCAATTAATCATTTCTGGTGGACGGTGTGTTGTTCGTTCCGAGTTTTGGTGTTCGTTTTGTTGGTTGTTTCCAAACGTGGCGGCGTTTCGTTCCTTTGCTTCGGCGGAATTGTTTAGTGCTCGTCGGTGGAACAATACATGATGGAGGAGGAAGTAGAATGGAGTACCCATGCAGGTACATTACCTCCTCCCCACAATGCCACTGAATGATTTTAAATATGAAATTGTCTGTAATATTCCTGGTGCAGCACCGTGCTTCCGATTCTCCGGGAAGAGTGTGTGGGGAAGATGTATTGTGGCGTACTGCACTGCTTTCACTTCTTTCCCCATCCCACTTCACCAATTGTGATAGTTCCACCGGACATCAAAAGAAAACTGTTCTCCAGAAAGAAACGAAACTCCACAACACACCGTATGAGACACTGAGTGATCACGGAACATTTAGCAAATTAATTGTTATTGATGCTGTACGGCGAAGATGGTATGACAGTTGATTAGAGAAGTAGGAGCGGAGGCAGAACCACAGAAATAAAAAAAGACTCAGCAAAACGTTTATTTTGTTTAAAGGATCCTTTATTGAATGTTCAAATGTTCTATTGTGGGTAAAATTATTTGTAATTACTTTAAACTTGGTTCGTATTTAATGTACAAACCTTCGCAGAATAACAATTATGCACGTACTGTTTCTAGATTTAATGTTCAAAACTTTCACTGAATAACTATTATGCGAACGAAAGGGGACCAGGAAATGGAAGCAACGCACAGTATTAATTCCACTTAAACTAGGGAGTGTTAACTCGCGAATCAGAGATGTGCGCGTCCCGCAGCGCTACGGGAGCGGAGTGGAGGCCCGACCGGCTCGGTCGGGTGATGGAAAACGACTGCTCGAAGTGCATTCGCTGGTGGCATGATTTGGGGTGATGTGGTGAATATCCTCTCGGCTAAGGGTGTGTTTTACCCACCACAAGAGAAACGTAGAGTCTCTCTTTGTGGAATAGAGAACCGGATCTCATAGTGAGGATCGTGGTGGTATGTGTGTATATGCTATCGTGCAGATCTTTGTTTAACTCTTGCGCGAAGGCCATGGGAAAACAAAGCTGAAAAATTTAAAGGACAAAGGGATCGTGTAGATCATTGTTTACTCATGAGAGAAGGTCAATGGGAAACGAAACTCCGACACTCAACGTCCCCGACACGTGTGCGCTATTCGATGGTTAAAATCTGACTCCTGGTGGACTGTTCGCTTCGGAATCAACTCATGAGTGTGGTGAGTTTCCACTAGCGAAGTAAAACGGAAACAGACATTTCTCATTTGACCGCCAACCAATGAGAAATCAGTCGTGGTTTCATTGGAACGATTTCTATTGTGATCGTTTAGATCCGTTTTAAGTCCATCCCGCTAGAAGGAAGGACAACGAAAATGCATTGGGTGCTAAGAAGGGAATCCAATCAGGCAGCTATTCAAACAGTATGTTTATGCATCAATAGTGAATATTGGCGGAGACCGATATAGATTTTCCTATTGATATATTGTATATACAGACATACCATTTCAAAGGCAAGCGCTAAGATGGGTACTTGTTTGGTTTAGCAAACGAAACATAGGACGTGACCGTTGCTATGATTGTTTGGGTAAACAAATTATGGGTTACGTCCAATTCGATAATCGTTTATCGCCTAGGCAACCGATCCTGGATAATTAGGCTGCAGCTGTATAAGCAAGTAATTTGCCATGGCTTGGTCGTGGGACCAACAGTTGTTTGAGAAAAGTAAACACTGGGAGGTTACTGTGTATATGGTAAACATGGACGCCGGAAAGAGGACCCGGGTAGCGTCCCTAATGGTTTGTGAAGGTCATCGGTGTCGGTGGGAGGAACCGATTAGATTCCTAAATGATTCGTGATGGTCATGGGTGCCGGCGAGAGGAACCGAAATGCTTTGGGAAGAAAGTAATATTGCTTGATGCCGTGTCAAGATGATGATCTTACCGTGGGTTATTTTTCAGGTGAAAGGTGGTTTGAAGGTGTTTATTGCAGGTGAGAAATGGGAAGTTGGATTAAGGGAAGCGGGTGGTTCTTTGGAAATGCTTAAAGAACCTCCACAAGTGGGCTACCGTTGCTCTCTTTGATAACTTAATCCGCGACTAGGTCAACCGCACGATATTGTCAATCATTTAGGGACGGAAAGTGTCAGTCACACACTCGAACACACATTCATAAAAACGACGAGCTGGGGAGAAACATTCCAGTCACGAAACACTTATACGTTTTTTTGGAAACGAACGCAGCTACACAAGAACTCCGATCGTATAATGAAACGATCACTTCTTATATGTTTTATTATTTATGCTACTGGACTTTGCAGCTACACAAGAACTCTGCTCGTAACGAAAATGAAATGATCAATTTTTATATATTATATATTTTATTCTACTGGACTTTCGTGTCCACTCTACTCGCGCAACCAACAGACTCTCTCCACTGTCCAATTTCAACTCTGTATCTCATTTTCCTATCCTGCGAAGTCCGGACGCATCGCCACTTATCACCGATTCTTTTGGGGTTTGTTTGTGTTATCCATCGGGCTAATGCAAACAGGAGTTTGCATGCACTTCAGATGGGTAACACAAACTCCATGGGAATTGGATGAGAAATTAGATGGGTATCTGGGTCCGTTTGCATATCATAAAACATCTGGCATATGGAGATATGTATTATGATGTTTAGATCGCCTGAATTTTGTGTGTGCATAATAAATGAACATTTGACTCGTTTATCGCGTATTTGTTTTAGATTTTGGATTTTAGGAATTGATAATTGCACATACCATACATGTGAAGATATGCGTTGTAATCTTTGAATTCTTGGGAATTGAATGTGTTGACGTCCGGCGCCGTGCTTCCTCGGAATGAGGGAAGAGCGGGGACCTTTTATTATTCCTTTATTAAATCTCCTTTCATCAGTTCGCGTTTTGTTTTATTTCAATTCTTGATATAAAGTTGTCCGGTTTTGAATTGAAAAATGTTTCTTTTCTTTTATTGTGTGTTACTTTGTTTATTTTTATTACAGCTTCTCCTTTTTTTTAAATGACAAAACTCAAACTACTTCTCAACTTCCCCAACTCTTTGATTGGCAACCAACTAACTGAACTCAACTCCAAACTCAAACTGATTTTACAAATGTATTTTTTCTCTACTTATAGAACATTGTGTTCTAATTTACTGTAAATTATAATATGAACAAAACAAATTTTCTCAAAGTATTCCTTTAGTTTCTGTGACTTTTAAATTGAATAAAATTTGAACGAAAATCAAAGTGCTCTGTTTTGAAATAAAAAGGGGCAAGTTATTAAATGTGCTGTAACTGGCAATATTGTGAATGTTTATGAATGGTATGTATTAAGTGAGAATGTAATATATGTTAAAGGAAGTTTTTAAGGATGTGTAAGGAGATTCAGTGTTAAATTTAATAAGGGTAGTATTCTGGAATACAACAAATGCAATGTTCGAGAATTGAACGTTTGGTTCAATTTGCTTGACATTGAATTCAACGCTGAATTTGGGATATGAAAGGATGAAATTGGATGGGAATTTTATAAGTGGGTAATATGTATGTGATCTGCCGCAAGGCTAATAACCTTGCCCGGAAAAACAAATTATTATGGAAAATTTAACAAGCCTCAGACTTGTTAAATAAGGCCAATTCCGGATCCCGGTTGTGGTGCCGATGATGATGAATATGTATGTGAGAGGGAAATGGTAGGGCTTCTTAGAGCACATTAAACCTACTCTGAAATACATGATAACAGTTCATATATTGCTGCGGTAGCGTTTTGTATATTCGCTAGAAGAATGCGCATATTGGCTTTAAAATACATGCAACTTTTCCACATAGGAAGAGGATATATTGAATTATGCAGGTTCCATACACTAGTATAAGTCTGATGAATACCGTGATTGAAATAATTTTAACGCTTGAGTCCAGGAGAATACTATGAAGCAATCTGTTTGTTTTAACATAAGTCCGTTTTTACTCTATAGAGAGAGAGAGAGAGAGAGATAGGGTGAGGGGCATATATATATATAATGTGATAGATTTATCCCGTGGTGCAATTGATAATAGAAGTGTTTCTCTATAATAACAACGTTTTTTTTATTAAAATATACAAAATTTACAATATTATAACTTAAACCAATTATTATTCTTACTTATAATAACAAAGAAACAACATTCAATGTTATTACTTGCACTAATTGAAATACAATTTCACAAACACGTTCTTTGTTCTTAGTCTTTTACTGACATGTGCCCTTTGTGGTTTACATGGAGGTTTTTTGTGGGTTTATATTACTGAGTTTAATTGTACGAGGTTTACATCATGGTTTACATTGTGGGTTTACATTACTAAATTTAATTATACTGAGGGTACTTTCCTTACATCTCCCAGGGTACTTTCCTTACATCTCCCTCTTTTTCTAATGGTTTATGATCTGAGAATATTTTGAAATGTCTGCCTATAAGCCAAAGTGGCCAGTACTTTACTGGTTCTTTTATTGCTAGACCTTCCAAGTAAATAGCTTTCTTCCTTTTTTGTGATTCATTCAGTTTTTTTGAAAAATATGCTACCGGCTTTTCAGTTTTTGAATTGTCATTTAGTTGTAGCTGTTTTAATACTGCTCCTATGCCTTGTAAGCTTGCATCTGTATATATGTGTATTGGTAGATCTGGGTCGAAAATTGCTAATACTGGTTGGGTACAGAGGGAATTTTTCACGTATTCAAAGGCTTTTTGACATTCGTCAGAAATTTTGTCCTTTTCTTAATAGGTTGTGTAGGGGTTCTAGGATTAGTGAAATTTTCGGCACGTATTCATTGTAAAAGTTAATTTTTCCTAGGAACTGCCTGATGTTCTTCTGATTTTTTGGTACGGGAAAATTTTTTATTGAAATTAGATTATCTTTTATTGGAGAAATTCAGTTGTGCTTTATAATGTGGTCCAAATATTGTACAGAGTCTAGTGCGAATGTGCATTTGGAAAGTTTTAATCTGAACCCTTCTTTCGTTATTGTTTCTAGTAATTGTGAAAGGTGGTCTATATGTTCTTCGAAAGATTTTGAAAATATTGATATATCATCGATGTAGTTTACTGTGAAATCTGACAGCTTATGTTTTCTTATTATATTGCTTAATATTCTTTGAAAGATAGCCGGAGACGTCTTTAACCCGAAAGCGAGACATGTCCATTGGAAATGACCTTCTTGGGTTACAAATGCCGTTTTTCTTCTATCTTCGATTTGTAATGGAATAGACCAAAACGCTGAGTTTATGTCAATTATTATTTTTATTTATTGGCCTGTAGGAACCCGGAAGTTCATGACCTCACCGACTCGACTCTGCCATCGTTCCCTGTCATGTGCGCTCTCCTTCCACATTCGACCATCCGATTCGATCTCCTCGAGGTCCAATCTAACATTGTCCTCCCATCTCCGTCGTGGGCGTCCGGCCGGTCTCTTTCCCGTTGGTCTACCGTCAAGAATTCTATGCACGGTCCTATCATCACCCATTCGCGCCACGTGTCCGGCCCATCTTAATCTTCGCGACTTGATTACTTTCACTATTGTAGTTTTGCGATATAACTCATCCAATTCGTGGTTATGGAGTTTCCTCCATTGTCCTGCCTCCTCGTCATATTTACCTCCAAAGATATCCCTTAGGACTTTATTCTCGAATACGCGGAATTTGTTTTCTTCCCGTTTTATGAGAGCCCATGTTTCGCATCCATATAGAACAATCGGCATGATTATGGTTCTATAGACACGGAGTTTCATGTTACGTGATAGCAGTCTGGATTTCAGCAGTTTACTGACTGAGTGCCAACTAGCGTTGCCGGAATGCAGTCTTTTGTTAATTTCCTTCGACATATCGTTACTGGTTGTCAGTGTCGTTCCCAGATATTTAAATTCTTTAACTTTTTCAAATATCTTGCCTCTAACGTTTATATGTGTTCCCTGAGGTCCATCTGCTCTCGCGGTAATCATGTATTTTGTTTTGTCTTCATTTATTTCTAGGCCCACCTCTTCTGCGGCTTGCAAGATGATTTCACAGTTTTTACTAACAGTTTTTAGATTATCGCCCAGAACTGCGACGTCATCAGCATATGCGAGCACTTGTGTGACCCCGTTCAGGGATGATCCGGCCATGTTGTCGTCTTGTACCTTCCTGATGACATACTCGAGCACAAGGTTAAAAAGACACGGTGATAGACCATCTCCCTGCTTTAGTCCGTCCCGGATTTCAAATGGTTCTGAGAGGTGATCTTCTATTCTAACTCGCCCTTTGTTTTCGTTCATGCAAATTTGTATGAGGGCGGCATATTTTTTTGGGACTCCCAGCTCAACTACAATATGGTAAAGTCTTTGCCTTGCGACTGAGTCGTAGGCTTTTTTGAAGTCAATGAACAGTTGGTGAACCGTTTCTCCGTATTCCCACTTCTTTTCCAGCAGTTGTCTTATTGTGAACATTTGGTCGCTTGTTGACCGGTTCCTAAGGAATCCACATTGGTAGTCTCCCAGTATCTCTTCTACGTACGGTGTGATTCTTGCCAGAATGATATTTGTAAATATTTTGTATGCGGTTGGGAGCAATGATATTCCTCTGTAGTTTTCGCAGTCAGATCTGTCGCCTTTTTTGAAAATGGGAACGACTATTGAGGTTTTCCATACTTCCGGAGTGACTTTCTTATCCCATATTGTTTGAATGAGCTGGTGGATCTTTCGAGCGGTTGCCTCTCCTCCATTCTTCACAAGCTCTGCCGGTATGCAGTCGACTCCGGGAGCTTTGTTGTTTTTCAATCGATTTATTGCGTCTACAACTTCGTTGAGAGAGGGCTCTGGGATCTGAGGCTCGGCTGTATGTACGCTTGGTGCGTTTATTTGTGTTTGATGGGTGCGTACATTGAGCAGGTTTTCAAAGTACTGCTTCCATCTTGTCACGATATTGTTTGCTTCTGTGACCCGACAGCCGCTTGCGTCTCGAATTATTTTGACTCTCCCTCGGTGGCCATTTCTAATTGAATTTATACCGGCATACATACCTCTGATGTTCTTCGCTCTAGAATTTTCTAAGATTTTTTCGATCCGAGTCTTCTCCCATTCTCGTCTTTTGCGTTTGAAGAGTCTCATTGTCTCTCTTCGATTCGTCGCGTATCTTTCTGATCATCTTGATCATGACTTCATCATATCTTTCTAAATGGATCACTCTGAGGCGTTTACGTTCTTCGATCTTCGCCCTGCACTCATCGTCAAACCAAGGTTTGGACCTAATTGTTTTCTTAAATCCTAATATCTTTTGAGCTGTTAGTTTGATTGTGTCTCTGATCGATGTCCATTTAGTGTCCACACTATTAGCTTCCTCTTCCTCACTGCTTCCATTCTCTAGAATGTTAAATCTATTTGTTATTTCGTTTTGATATTCAGTCCTTTTGCGCAGGTCTTTCAGTTTATCAGTGTCGAACTTTTTGCTCGTCTCCTGTAACTGCCCATGTGGGATTGCTGCGAGGCGACTCCTGATTTTGCCCATCACTTGAAAATGATCGGAGTCGCAATCTGCTCCTCTATATGATCTTACGTCAAGGATATTGGAGTGGTGTCTTTTGTCTATGAGGAAGTGGTCTATTTGGTTACGCGTTACACCGTCGGGTGATATCCATGGATATGGATATGCTTGTGCTTGAACATCGTGCTTTTCACTAACAGATCTTTTGACGCTGCGAACGTGATAATTCGAATTCCATTATCATTTGAAACGTCGTGTAGACCTTCTTTACGTATAGTTGGTTGGAAGATATCTTCCTTTCCAATTTTCGCATTGAGGTCCCCGAGGAGGATTTTCACATCGAATGATGAGATCCCATCAAATACTTCCTCTAGGGTCTCGTAGAACGTGTCCTTCGTTTTTTCGTCTGTAGATTCTGTTGGGGCGTGTACCTTTATAAATACATAATTGTACGATGGTCCCTGTATTTTTAGCACAGACATTCGGTCATTAATAAATTTCACATCTTTTATATGGGGCGTAATCTTCTTGCTTATGATGAAGCCAGTTCCGAGGTTATGTGTGTCGGTACCTCCACACGCTAATGTAAACCCGTTGGTTTCGATTACTTGATGTGGAAGTCGGACTTCCTGAAGCGCGACAATGTCCATTTTATATTGTTTCGCGATTTCTACGACCGTCTGTATCGCGCCTGGTTTATATAACGTTCTAACATTCCACGTGCCGACGCGTATATCTCGCTTTTTCCGTTTTTCCCTACGTCTTCTTTTTGCCGAGTCGGTGTTTTCTTGATGAGTTTTTCCCTTATGGTAGTGTCGGCTCATCACACCTACACCTACCGGGTTTTTTGAGAGATTGTTTTTTGTGTATTGATCATTCATTTCATGGGATCACTCTGGGGTTTCAAATAGTCCGCCATATCAGAGCACCTCTTTGATATGGTAAGGTCTGCTTACCGAGGCGCCGTTATAATACAGCCGGTATACCCCTGGCTGCAAACTATCCAATGGGCACGGTGACGCGTAACACCCTGGATTTGGGGCGGTAGATCTTTGTGTGTTACTCCTCGCTAGCCTGTCTGACATGGGTGACCCTACTGGAAGCGTATGCTTCCGTCAGCATAGCCTGAGTGATTCATCGTAGTTTAAGCCCCCTCACCACGTCAAGGTTTCTACCAAGCGGGGGGAGTTTATGTCAAGTTTTGAGAAATATTTGCAATTTCTTGTTTTTATTACCAAATCTTCAATTAACGGAAATGGTTGCGATTCAGGGACTATTATCTTATTTAAGTCTCTAAAATCTATGCATAGTCTTGATCTTTTATTTTCATCTCTTTTATATGCTAATGTAACTGGAGCAGTAAAAGGACTGTATGACTCTTCTATTAGGTTTCTTTTAAGTAACTCTGATATTTGTTCTTCTATTTCTTTTTTATATTCAATTGTGCATCGATAAGGCCTTTTGCTACAATATTTATCTACTATGAGATCTATTCTGTCTTCGTAATCTTTTACTACGCCCATATCATATTTGTCTTTTGCAAATATATCTTTATATTTATCTATGAGATTTTTTATTATATCTTCTTTATAATGACTCAAGTGATTTGTTAAGATTTTGAAGTTGTCTAAATCGACGTGTTCATTGAAGTTTGTTCGATATTTTTGTTTTTCTGTGGGATCAGAGTTTCTCTGTTCTATCTCTAGTTTTTCATTTTGTATTAACTTGAATTTTTTTATACAATCTAATCCTATTAGGAAATAATATTCAAAGTTTTCATTATTAATTACGAATTATTCTTCTATATTTAATATTTTTGCTTTGATTTTTATCAATTCTTCTGATTTATACACATCATTAATCGTTCTTAAGTTAACCCTTTGCCTTACATCAATTCTTTTTTGTTTCAAATTGAATTAGTTTTGAATTTATAAGTGAAACATTGGAGCCTGAATCATAAACAGCGGATACTTCCAAAATATTGTTTAATCTTATCTTAAGTCTAATTAATGGTGGAATTATTAGTTTTTTGGATCATTATCACTTAGTTCTGCTTCTAATACTGAGTTGTTAACATGTTTTATTTTGTCTTTTTTCTCTTTAAACCAACAGTCAGCTTCAGGATGGAAGCGTGTGCCCTTACCTTTAATTTTACAAGTTTTGCATGGTATTTTTTTTGTCTTTCCTTTATTACTGTAATTTTTTTTATTTCTGAACTTTTCTTGTGGACTAAGTGTTCCAATTTACCTATTTCATTAGTCTTCGGTCTTTCTTAATTTTTCTCTATCAATTCTATCGGCTACAAAATTTGGCAGGCCCGTGGCAATTAAATCAATTAATGTTCCGTTGTCAATAGATAGTCTTGTAATGTTTTTATTTATTCATCATCATTAGCACTACAACCGGGAACCGGTCTTGGCCTTATTTAGCAAGTCCTGAGGCTTGTTAAATTTTCCATAATGATTTGTTTTTTCCGGGCAAGGTCATTAGTCTTGCGCCAGAGGCTCCCCGACAGGGAACCGAACCCCGTTCTCCCGTGTGACAGGCGGATATACTAACCACTATACTATCGAGGAGACATTATATATACACAACTGTTAAAGAACTTCTGTAAACTCTGATTATTATTGTTAAGAAATTAAAAGGAAATACCTAAGTGAAAATTAAATCAATTAATGTTCCGTTATCAATAGATAGTCTTGTAATGTTTTTATTTATTACTTCCTTTAAAACACTCACCGTTTAAGTCAAACACTGTTTTATTTTTATTTAAACTATACTAATTTTATTGCTATCTGAATTGTCACCCTTATTTTATTTATTAATACACATATTACTTATATTACATATTACATATAGTTACACCCCTTCGAATAGGACTAATTTTCAAAGAGCACACTTCTTTATGTTTTGTATTTTCAAATTAATTTAATTCACCACTGTTTGCACAAACTATTATTTTATATATAGAAATAATAAGCACACACTGGAACGCACCTGAAGTTGGTTAAACACGAAGCAATACTCTTAGTTGAAGAACAGATAACAACTAGAAGCTCAGTCGATATATTAAAATAACCCGACACACGATTTTTGTCCACCTCATCACGTTACTCCTTTCTTGGCAACTCTCTTCAAGATTTTTAATCCACTCTCGATGTCCTTTTTTTCATCGGACGAAAACTTTTCTTTCCCTCCAGATAAAAGGATTTTCCTTGCTTTGTCTTTTCCAAATTTGGGATCGAAAGAGAAAACACAAAAGAACAATCCACAAAGGATCTTGCCGAAGAGCATTTACGATCCTTTGTGTCGGTCGGCGATAAACGTACATGTAGTTCGTTTTATGACGCGAGTTGTTTGTTTTAACTTGGTTTGGATAAAACGGAAAACGACGCTGATTGTGTTAATGATTTTGGGTAACCATATTTCTAGATGATCATAAAATTGCTGGCGCGCATTTTATGATTCTCAATGATTTTGTTTGGAGAAAGATCTGGTCCGCACATTTGGATCTTGGGGGATTTTTGTGGCGAACCTATGGTTCGATTATCCTATCTAAGTTTTCAATGTGAGCAAATTGAACGTTTAGTTCAATTTGTTTGAAATTGAATTGATTAGAGCAAATTGAACGTTTAGTTCAATTTGTTTGGTATTGCATTAATGTGGGAAATTGGGTTTTTACCATTAAATTTTTCAATAGTAAATTCTTTAGCTATTTTGCCACTAGTCTTTTCTTCGGACTTTTCTTGGTTTTTCTCAAGCAATTTTTGTAGCAATTGTATTAATGGTTGTTCTGCGGCAGTCACAGTACCTGTACTTTCTTGTGTGCTACTTTCTTCTAAATACACGCCAGAGAATTGTAAGTTTCCACCGTCGTCCAGATACGTTTTGCGCAATTCTTCACTTAGTACTATCCAAATTTTTCTTATCTGGTGTCTTTTAGTTAACGTTTTTCTTACCTTATCAAAAGCTGTTGTTTTCATAATTTCCGAATGATATTCCACACTTAGGTATTCATCTGGAATTGTGTAAGTTCGGTTGTCCGGCATGCCGATTGAGGTTAGACATAGCGCGTTCGACTTCGGATCATCTACAGTTGAGAGTACCCTGAATGTGAATTGCAGCTTTTCCATTGTGCGTTCCAACGAGAATGTTGTTTTATAATGTGATGGATTTTTCCCGTGGTGCAATTGATAATAGAAATGTTTCTCTATAATAACAAAGTTTTTTATTAAAATATACAAAATTTACAATATTATAACTTAAACCAATTATTATTCTTACTTATAATAACAAAGAAACAACATTCAATGTTATTAATTGCACTAATTGAAATACAATTTCACAAACACGTTTTTTGTTCGTAGTCTTTTACTGACATGTGCCCTTTGTGGTTTACATGGAGGTTTTTTGTGGGTTTATATTACTGAGTTTAATTGTACGAGGTTTACATCATGGTTTACATTGTGGGTTAACATTACTAAATTTAATTATACTGAGGGTACTTTCCTTACATATATATATATAGCGAGAGAGAGAGAGAGAGAGAGAGAGAGACCAGTTGCTATGTGTTCATCGAAATGCAAAAACAAGTCGAGCCAGATCCTCGTATTAAAATGCCTCACAACATTTTGTATTTCCAAAGCCAGATTTTTTTGTCAATGGAAAATTTTGTTTCTAGTTCCATTTCATTCAATCAGTTCTATAGGTCAATATGTCATTGGAAAAAGATAGAGCATGGATAAGAAAATCCACTTTGTTAGTTAAGTAAACGTTAAGAAGAACAAGATAGGTGACTGCACCGTGTTTTTATGATAAAAATATACTTAAAAATTATATCGAAGACGAATTGGTTTCCATTATCATATTGTGGCATCATGGTTTTCATACCAGTCGACAAATTCTCAGTATATTTAATGTATAGCAAATTGGCCACCGTACCAAGAGTGGTTGATTTGTAGAAAAGCCGGTCTAAAGCCTTTTGGAAGGCAACGCTACATACGACAGGTGGTCTTGCTTTGTTTCACAATGTATTGGATACCAGTTTCGTCGCGTCATCGACAGCGTATGGTTGGATCCTGTCCTACCTGTTGGTTACCAGTTTAAATGTAATTTATTATGTGATCCTTTTTTGAGCCCCCCGCCCCTCCCAATGATATTCCGAAATAGACTAATATAATGGTTATTGTTTGAATTCCTCCGATATCTTTTCAAGTACAGTTTTATGAATTGTTTAGCTTTCTAATATTAACATTTCAACATCACAACCATTTTAAGCATACAGGTTTATGGTCGTTAAACGACCTTTAAAACTCCTAAAAATAATCAGAGCCAATACTTTCGTTTTTAATTCACGTTTGAAAAGTTTAAAATACATACATTCTTAGGTTAGAATACCGGAATCCAGTTTGACAGTAACTAGTTTGATCATATGTTACTTAATATCCAGATTGAAGATATAGATGTACGATCTAATTTACTGGTTCTTTACGAGCACTCTAAGTTATATAAAGGTAATATTATTTGGTTAAGTTAACGCCTTTTAATGGCTCTGCTCAGCTGGAACCATTAATATATCGTGTGTAGTAGTGTGATGTTATGTGATTAAAAGAATTCACTATTCGGAACAAACAATAATAAGCTTGTGTATAGAGAATTAGAATAATTTGGTTTCTTTGTTTAAGGGGTTATATCTATTGAGTTTACCGAAAAATGACACGTTTTTTTAAGAATGTTTTTCTTCGTTATATATTAAGCAATTAAAAAAATCATTTGGCGGGCTTATTCTACACATCTACTCTGAACAGATTCAGGAGCGTAAGCAGTGACTATATATAGATGCCTTTGACTTTTTAGAGGAATAATGCATGCCGCTAGCACCTGGAATTTATGTACTTTCGTGCTGTAAACGACCTTATGGGGAAGACCTTTCTTAACTAAGATAGCGACCCCACCCCCTCGAGTAGAGTGTGGTCAATCTCGTCTAATTATGTTATAATTTTTGTAGCCCCTTTTGTGCCCTTGGTTTAGCTTAGTTTCGCTAGCCAAGAGCACATCTGGGCATTCGGCTTGAAACGAATTGCCTAAATTATCCCTTCTTTTAATGTGGATTAGTGAATTTACATTCACAGCAATAATTTTTAGGTTTATTTCAGACGGAGGGTTGAAGATTTTCATGTGAAGAGTTATTTGAGAACAGGGTTGAAGAGAGAGTATCTATCGTGCCCTTTGCTCAGTCAGTGTTTTTTGAAATCCGGCAAATTGTCCTTGCATGGTTAATAACATTGTTATTATTTCTGAATGTGCCTCTGGCGCAGGCATTCTTCCATTACTATATGTATGTTCCATGGATGCTGGTTGCTTAGGAGCACCGGCCATTTGTGCATATGACACACAAGGAGCCACGAAATTGTTGTAAGAACGAGTTTTCAGTTTTTTCTCTTCTTCAACTTGTTTCTTTTTGGATTCCAATTTTAATTTCATTTGTTGAAATTTAGGACATCCTCTAAAATTTGCACAATTTGGCGGAAGAAGGTGGTGGAGTGACATTTGACAACGTTGAGATCAAGGCAGTTATTACGGCACCAAGTTGAGAAGTGGGGGGTCGAGAGGAGAGATGATCGTTTTGTAGAGTTTGGCATCGTCCGCATAGAGGCAGATGGGTGAGTATTTAATAATGGAGTCAACATCGTTGATGGTAAGGATAAATAGGAGCAGACCTAGATGACTGCCTTGCGGAACCCCCGACGTGGGAAGAAAGGGATTGGACAGGGAGGATCTGAATTTGACACGGTAGGATCGATCTTTCAGATAAGAAGATAACCACTTGAGGGGTTCGAAACCTAGGGAGGACAGCTTAAAAAGGTTGAGATTATGGGAGATTTTGTCATTTTGCCTTGCTGAAATCGATGGTGATTACATCGACTTCGTTGCCATTCTCTAAGGCACAGAGAGTATGGAATGAAAACTCGATCAGATTGGTTGTGGTCGACCTACCCGCAAGGAAACCATGCTGGTTGGGTGAGATGATGGATTTACAACGGAAAGATAACGCGTTGTAAAGAATCCCTTCGAACAGTTTAGGGATTAGAGACAGTTTGGCGATTGGGCAGTAGTTGCCTATATCGTTTTTAGGTCCCTTTTTATATATGGGGGTAACATAGGAGGATTTCCAGATACTAGGGAAGATACCTTGTGAGAGGGATAGGTTGAATATCTCAGATATCGGGAGAGAAAGAGAAGAGGAACATTTCTTTAAAAAAACAGCTGGGAGTCCATCAGGTCCTGGGCTGAACTCGTCTTTGAGTAAGTTTAATTTCTCCTCAACTACGTGATGCTGAATAATTTGGGGGTTTAAGGGGCCGAGGGAGAATTCGGGCAAGTCTTTGAAGTAAGACGGATTGGGGTCAACTCCTTTTAGGAGCATGCAGATTATTTTCTCCGATTTCGGGGGGTACGTGTAGTACTCGCTTTTTGTCCTACCCAAAGCAGTTATTTTTTTGCGATAGCCTTCAGTATCATCGCACATTAATTTTATTTTGGAATTAGTTATTTTTTTCGTTTTAAAATTTTTGCAAATTAACTCACCTAATTTTATAACGTCGTTTGTTTCCATGGACGTAATTATTATAAGCGGCGCCTTTTCCTTTCTGTTGGTTACATTTTGCTGGTTCCTTTGCTGCTGCTGCATCTCCTTTTTTTGATGCCTTTTGTTTGCTTTCTGATGTTGCGTTGTTGTATTTTCTTGCCTTTGTTGTTGCTGCACCAGGTCTTTTAATTTGAGAATTGCTTCTCTTTGTTTATTCAGTTCCTCTTTTTTGGTGTCAACATCCGCAAGGAGTTTTTCTAGTTCCGCTGGATCTGTTTCAGTACCTGTAAACAATAAATGTGTTTGTGTTCCGACGACCAGCAGGAAGGCGTCGGGGATGATGAGCAGCTCTCTTCCCGTGCGGAGATTTGCCGTTGACTGACAACAATGGCAAATCTGATGTATTTGAAACAGAAAGGATTTACCTCAACTCGTTGGCGACAATCCCAAAGTTTATCTTCCAGGCAAATGAAAATCGGTGGAGACTATTTATTTTCACTGATTACTGTAATGTTTATAGATTATATCTGCTAGGCGATCTGTGTCGCATGAATAACAACGAAGTGTGTTTATTTTAAGAATGACAGATGATTTTATATTGTTTGAATGTCAAGTGTATGCTGACATTTGTTATTTATGTTATGAATGGCTGCATTCAATTGTGACTGCGCTGGTTGTATCCAGTGCGGCCGTCGTGTCGTCTCCAACAGTACCTGTGATATCGTTTTCTTCATCAGCAGGTACTTCAATTTCATTTGGGTCAGGATCAACCAATCCGTTGAATTGGTTGCCTGCTCCAGTGTATTCACTTTTCTTTTCTTTTACATTTTTATCGCCATCTGTTTTTGGCTTGAGCCGCTTTGTTATAAGACTCGGCTGTCGCTCGAGTCGGCTCCGTGTCATTGTTTTATAATCTTCCTGGCCCTTTTTCATGAAAGGTGACGAGCCCTTTAACACTTTATGTTTGTTTCTACTATTTTTCAAAACAACCGCTCTCAGTGGCGGCCTCACTGTGTGATCTACACTTGCACACTTATACTCGATGGCATTAAACACTTTATTATTCATAGCTGATTTGTGAGCATAGTCAGATAAACGATTTAATGCTTTTGCTTTTTGCCAGGAGCACCAAGAATCAATACCTGTGGGGCAATTTTTATGGTGAGGCTTGTTATTCGTTGAAAGTTTGTGGTAAAGAGTAGACTATATTTCATTTTCTCTACTGAGTCAGTATTTCGACTAATAGTTAATTCGTAATAGATACTTAGTTCTCCAATGAGCTTGTGGCGTTTCTAACAGATACACACACAATACACAAGCAAATAGTGAAAAACACCGAACGAAAATTGAATAATAAATTCATCAAAGCCGTATACTATAGCGATAACATAACGATTCACATCAGTTGAATATATTTGAGTTTAAAAATCGAATTTAAAACACGGCCAGTACCCTGATGTGTTACGCATTGGTTCAATTTTTGGTGATTCTAACTGTCATAGCGTCAGTTCGAATCACACGTTCTTCACAATCATCCCAAACGCTATAATTGGTGACTCACCGACGTGCTCTGTACACACAGCACACACTTTCCCATAGTAAACAGAACGACACGATCACGACTTCCGCATAGAGCACTGGCACACTCGCCTGCTCCGACGTTCTCTCTTTCGCCCCGTCGCGTCGTTCGCACACGAATCTGATCGTGACAAAGTTACTGAGGAGGGAGTAGTGTGGCGTTTTTAATAGATACACACACAATATACAAGCAAATAGTGAAAAACACCGAACGAAAATTGAATAATAAAATGCATCAAAGCCGTATACCATAGCGATAACATAACGATTCACATCAGTTGAATATATTTGAGTTTAAAAATCGAATTTAAAACACGTCCAGTACCCTGATGTGTTGCGCATTGGTTCAATTTTTGGTGATTCTAACTGTCATAGCGTCAGTTCGAATCATACGTTCTTCACTATCATCCCAAACGCTATAAGCTTGTCTGTCAAAATGTCTCTTACACCAAGATTTTTTGTTGTTTTTATTTTTCAGCCTCCGCCCTAGCCCTTTTTGCACATGCCCTATGCATTCTTTTTTCGTGACTTCGATATCATTATAAGGCTTGCCATTTACAAGACATTTATATATTTTGCTGTCTCCATCTCCAACGTAGTGTGTATATGTGACTGTATGCTAAGATACAACACACCTTGAAAAGGTGAAAGAAAACAAAAAAAACCGACGCGACTGGAATCCTTAGCTCAATCAACAATAAAAAAAAACGATTGTTAATTTTGTTTATGTGTTTAATACGTTAATTTTATTTTCGTATTTTATATTTTGTGCAATTTTAAAATATAATCAATGTTTTGTTTTGTTTCACGTATATTTTTACTGCTCCGCCCACAAAGCACTCATAAGTTGAATTTGAGAATAGAATAATCTCTTATGTGTTCAAGAAGCCAGCAGCACCGGTGATCTTAGTCGTTTTTTTCTCTGGGGTCATCGACCCGCGAGGTCAGTATTTTTTCGGCTACATTCACTGCTATAATAAGCTGTCGTGAATCGGCACACTTCTTTGTTCTCTCGAGAACATCGCACGCCATAGCCAATGCCCGGCTTTGGTGTGTGTGGGCGGATCGGTGTGAGGTTCGACAAAACATAGAATTTCGTTGTTTCTTCTTCACACCCATATTCTCATCGTGCGATCGATCAACTCAATTGTCGATCGCAATTATGAAATGATTTGTGGCAATTGACTTTGCAATCGCCGCCGGCGAAACGATCGAGATTATATTGTGCTGCAACAGTGGCATTGTGTAAAGTTTTGGAGCGACAAAATATCTCAACGATCGTATCCATCTTTTCAGTACTACCACTATGATTCGGCGCAAGACTAATAACTTTGCCCGTAAAATAAGTTATTATGAAAAATTTAACAAGCCTCGAGACTTGCTAAATAAGGCCAAGATCGGATCCCGGTTGTAGTGCCGATGATGATGATGATGATGATGATTATGATTCGCAGCACATTGCTTCTCGTGTCCAACTTTCTACTCTTCGCACGCATCTGTGTCACTTCGTTTTTCCCAATACTCACACTCTTTGCAGTATTTTGATTTTGTGCAAATGTCTATAACTTCTCCAGTAAACCACCCGATCAGACTAACACATCCAAAAAGAGACAAAAAGCCCCATTTTCGTGGTGAACCGTCTCCCGACACGGTAAGTCCGTCGGTCTGGCCGTATTCTTCGTCAGCAGCCGCTCGCAATGAGTTCGATTTCACGGCATCAGTGGCTTCTTTGTTGCTTTTTATAGCACCATCGTAGGTACTCAGGAAAAGTGGTTTCGGTAAACCCATAAACGCACCGAATTTGTTTATCCCATTCAGTCCAACACCGCGTAATCTCATCGCAAAAGTAAGACGCCTATTGACTTCATAGGCATTTCGAAATGAGCAAGAGTCAATCAAAGTGTCTCCACAGTCACTGCACGTCACAACAACTTTAAATCCGAGGCCACACTTACTTGTTGCCACACTTGCCCACTAAAGCTTGAGCCAACGCCATGAAAACAGGTACAAAGTTAATGATTCTATCCTCAAATGAAGAATCAACCGGTATCTCATCCTCCGAGGCCGATTCTTTTATTTTTTTAGTGAGCCGAGAAACACCCACAAAGTCATTTTCAAATTCGTGACGATTCGGCGGTTTGCAATGTGAAATCTTACTTCGTGACGCACGAGATGTCAATTGACGACTTCTTTTTTTGCCTTGATACACTTTTTCGCTCATTTTACATTATTTTATATAATATTAATCACTTTAATAACGTAAATATGAGGCTAGCATGTAGCGTCCACCTCTCAACGATCGCATCAGGCTCCATTTTTCCAGCACTACCACTTTGATTCGCAGCACATTGCTCCTAGTGTCCAACTTTCCACTTTTCGCATTCAGCTGGGTCACTTCGCGAGGCTAGCACTTGGCGTCCACGAAAAACACGTTTAGCTGTAGTCTAACGGTCATTTCAGCGTCTCATGCTATCTTTCTCTAAAGTAAACGTTTTATAACGCCATCTATACGTATTTTACGAAAGTATGACTCACTTGTTCGGCGCAAGGCTAATAACCTTGCCCGTAAAAATAAATTATTGTGGAAAATTTAACAAGCTTCGAGACTTGCTAAATAAGGCCAAGAACGGATTCCGGCTGTAGTGCCGATTATGATGATGATGATGACTCACTTGTATTGGATTTTTTTTTTACACTAACGCGCGCACAAAAGGGGATTTTGAAGTACCCTTAGATGTCAGAGCACAGTGCGAGCGGATAGAGAGGAAATGGATAAGGAAAGGAGGTGTCGATGTATATTGGTCTTGAATGTCTGGACATCACAACGGCCAGGAAACGTATGATCAGGCAGAACATTCCACATTCGTGTGGTTCTGCTAAAGAATGACTCTCTATGTTTATTTGTGCACCTAAAGTCCACCTTCAACGTGAACTGATGCGCATTCACAGATTGGCGGGTATCGCGGGAAAATGTCTGAAAGGGGCAGAACACATTCAGCAAGTTCAGTTGAGCAACGACCGTGGTAATACCTATGGTAATAATAAATGGTGCATAAAAATCATTGACCGGATTATGATACTCCAAAACGCTGCGAAAAGCGAAGCGGCTTTTTCGAACATTTCGGAGCCTTTAAAACTGTTGCGGAAATCAGTTTTAAAAAAGTAAAAAAAATATTGTTCCACATTAAATTCCTTTTCGATATCATTTTTGGGATGTTTATAATTTAAACTAAAAAAAATGGCCAACAAAATTCTTGTTAGATATAATAATCCATCCAATCGGTTTTGTTTATGTTTTTGCCATTTCGTTATAAATTGCGTTGTTGTTACCGTAAATGTTTTGCAAACTATGACGATTGTTCAATAAGTCTTTGGAACATCCGCTTATTATCGGGAATTGTTTGTTTTTGATAAGCATCCTTACTTACTAGACATTATTACTTACCAGACACTAAATACTTGACGCGTTTACTCTCACTGCAGGATAAATGCAGTTGTGTTGTCAATCCTGAGGCTGTTATACGTTTTTCATTGGGAATTCTGAAGGGTTTCTACGTCAATACATAATTCTCGATGAAATGTGGAATTAACTACACTACAGAGACAATGAAAATAGTAGATTTGAAGGCGAACGGACCCCGAAGAAGGTGAACACTTAGAAATCGACTAGTAAGGTGATGGTAACGGTGTTTTCGGCTGGACGCGGAAAAACAATAATTGGGAATTATTATGCGACGCTATTGTATCATTTGAAATATCGAAATTATTATGCGTCGTTATTGTATCGTTTGAGTGAAGAAAGCAAGAAAAAAAATGCATTCTCATCTGAATAATCTTTGACATTGATCGGCCCCGGAATTCTGTAGCAATATTTTATGTGCCAGTTTCTCTACAGAAGATCACCGTGGCACTTTTCTTTTGCCTCCACTGATGTAATTAGTGGACTTTGTCATTATTTCTTAGGGTTTTTCTCCTGAATCCAGATTGTTTGGTGTTTGTATACCACATTGGCGGCAACGCTGCCTTCCTTTCTATTATGATATTTGTTAAATGACCCTCGTATTCAAACCTTTACAGTTTCTATCATTTCGTTATGTTGAAGAATCACCAGGTGGGCGCAGCTACATTGTTGCTTTATTTGACTTCATTTTCGCATTTCATTTTGTTTGTTTATTTAGCACTAAAGAGATATTAAATTACTCTTAAATGTTAGAATACAGTATGGGTGGAAATAGAAATGGAGAATAAGGAGGGAGGTATTAATGTACATTGGGCTTGAATGCATGGGGAGATAAGAATATAACCATCTTACATTCGTGCAGTTCGGCTAAAGAACGATTCATAGTGTTTACCAATCTGAAGTTAATTTTTAACGTTGCTTTTTGTGTACTTTATGTTTCACGAATATCGTGGAAAAAGACTTTGTGATGTAGAATGTAATTTTCAACCGTAGCAACAAATATAAAAGGGAGATGGGCTGATTACGCCCTGTCTACATTCTAATGATGATACTCAAAAATGCCCATCTCAATGACTTTCATTGCTCGTTTTTGTATCTTACTGTGATAGGTATGATAGGAATTGAATATCAGTTTAAAGCTAAAAATAAGATAACTCTACGTTTTGTAAATTTTCCTGAATGGGATGAAGCCTTCTTGCATCTGGCATCTCTTAAGAAGTCGTATTCAATTGGATTCATTTTTCATATTTGAAATATGTGGCCGTTCCAATTAAGAGTCGAATTCATTTCAATGTCAACTGTAATAGTTACAACTGGATCGCCATGTGTTATTTAATGAAGAAAAAAAAGGAGGAAACCTAAAGGAGAGCGAGATCTTTGCTCTTGACCTGTCACCGAAAAGTCGCCACGTGAAGGTGGCAGCGAATTGATGTTTGCTAACTAACCGCCGACGAGTCAGCACGTACGTTTCTGCCTCGTGATCCGTACCATCGAAACAATTGGAGAATCCGTTTAGGGTATCTTAAGTAAACACAAGATACCCTTATTGCACTATCAGTTCGCACGAGTTATGTTTCCGCGAGTGTTTCTTTTCCTTTCGCACTTGATCACTCCACAATAATAAATGAAACAAGTCTTTTATAGTTACTTCCTTTATTTATTTATTTATTTTTTTTATTTTGGTATCTCTTTCTTCTTCTCTCTTCTTCTTTATTTTTTATTTATTTTTACACTTTGTCTTAACTCTTCATTTTCACTTAGGTATTTCCTTTTAATTTCTTAACAATAATAATCAGAGTTTACAGAAGTTCTTAAACAGTTGTGTATATATAATGTCTCCTCGATAGTATAGTGGTTAGTATACCCGCCTGTCACGTGGGAGACCGGGGTTCGATTCCCCGTCGGGGCGCCTCTGGCGCAAGACTAATGATTCAATCATGATGGAAAATTTAACAAGCCTCAGGACTTGCTAAATAAGGCCAAGACCGGTTCCCGGTTGTAGTGCTGATGATGATGATGATATGTAATGTCAGTTCAATTCTTCACGTTCGTCCACCTTTAATTACTATATTTACAATCTCTAAGACAGTTCTTTTTGATCTCTCAATAATAACAATCTAGCTTCAATGAAATTCCTTAGTGTTTGTGTATGTATAATATTAGTTTAATTCTTAACGTTCGTCCACTTTTAATTAAATTCTTTACAATCTCTAGGACACTTCTTTTTGATCTCTCAACACTAACAATCAAGCTTCCCTTGAGTTTCTTGATGGTCACTTATACTTAAGGTTTGGTTAACTTTTGATGATTATTCACTTTTAGTTATCACCCTTGTAATGATTTAGGTCTCCTATTTAGACAACGGTCACTTCCAACCACACTGCACTAACTATCAAACTTCACTTATACTATTCCAGAAAAACTATCAATGTCACTCTGTCGTTAGTTTTACAATAATTATTTTCTTATTTGTTGCGGATTACTTTTGGGTCTCTTTTCCATTCACTTTAAACATTCACCGGACCTTTCTTTCGTATCGCTCATCCACTTCCGACTGCCCTGACTATTAAATTCCACTTTTACTATTCGAGAGAAGCTAGAACTCCCCGACCAACTAGACTAGCTTCCTATCTTGTTCGTACTTCATTACGTTACCTCGGGGTCAACACCTCCCGATTACGACAATGCAATTTCATTTCGCGATGACCTAATTATTGATTTTCGATTCCAGTTTGCAATTGCGTTGAATTGTGGTGTCAGCCGATATATCTTCATCGATTTGAGCCACAGTTCAACATCCGCAATTGCGAACTGACCTAGTTAATTCTTGTGCAATTATCGTGGTTTATTGATTGCACCGAAATGTGCATTTAATAATTTTTTTTTCTTTTCATTTATTGATCATGCCGAAAAGTGCAATTGATTACTTTTTGTGGTTAAATGGTTACGCCGAAATGTGCAATTGATTGCATTGTCGTTCTGGGGGTTATCCGAGTTCAGAAATGGATAGCGTTTTTGGTTTGGGTGAATCAATGACCTCATGCACATCATCTTTATCTACGATGTCACTGACACACTTAACACGCGTCAAGTTTTCTGTGGGATCCGAAGTAAACAAAAAGATCACCACAGATGCGTCCGACTGTAGTGCAGTGATATACATATATGGCATTCGCGCCGTAGTGTGAAAATTGTGTGGAAGTGTACAGTGCCGGAAAACTCATACCCTTTTCTTTCCTTGTGTCTGTTTTTCCTCTTTTTCGCACCTCTGTCCCTCAGGCATCGATACTCTCGTTTGGTTTATAATCTTTGGAGGGTTTTTGGTGTTTTGAGTGGCGTAATATTCGTCAAGAAAGCGATGTGACCTGGATTGCGGCACGGATCCAGGGGGACACCTCCTACAATGGCATAACACCCGTAGTGGTTGCTTTCGCTTTTCTATCGCCGGGTCCAACTTGCATCCCTTTTTGAGGGGGTCTTGGCTTTCTGTGTCGCCATTTCAATAGAACGGGAATTCCACGTCGATCTTTGTAACATTCCCTAACCAGAAACCAGCAATCCTTGCACTTAGCGAGACTCAGGATATTACTCATGCAGATATTTCTGATTTTACTATACCCGGTTATAACTTAGTGCCTTTGTTCTTTCCACATCGTGGTCTAGCCACAAACATACGAAGTGATATTGCTTATCAGCTTCTGCCACAATGTTGACTCTGCTCCAATCCAGAATTTCATTTCTCGTGGCTAAAACTTCACGTTCGTAGGCATATCATACATTACTGCTTTCTTTACAGAAGCCCACATTTGGATAGAAACGCATCTTTAACGAATTTGATGCTCTGTCTGAGTCTATAGATAGGATCTTGACCCTATATCCGCACACTGAAATCGTTATTGCGTGTGATTTCAATGTGCATAACTCTCAATGGCTTCGCCACTCCGGACACACAACTTCTGAGGATCAGTATGTTCAGCTTTTTGCTGATTCAAATAATTTAACCCAACTCGTCAATGAGCCAACACGGGTACCGGATATAGATGGTCTTTCCGCCAACACACTGCACCTGTTTCTCACCTAGCACCCAAACGAATACACATTTGAAGTTCCTTCGCCCTTTGGCACTTCAGACCACTGTGTCGTGTCAGCTAAATTTCCTCTAATCAACAGAAACGTTAATGAGAAAGCTCCCAAAAGAACAGCATGGTTCTACGGGAAAGCCAACTGGGAAGGTCCGAACGACTATTTTGGGAAGTTAAATTGGTCATTATTTTTCCATAATAACAATGTTGACTCTACAGCGGACACATTGACAGACACGATTCTACTTGGCATGCGGACCTTTAACCCACACAGAGTAAAGAGTATCAAACCCAAAAGAAATATGGGTTTGATTTCGGGTGCAGCCATTAAGGCTAAACAGTTGAGCTTCCGGTTGTATATATCAATCAAAATACTGAGGAAAACCGGAATAGATTCAAGAGAGCTAGAAATGACTGCAATGCGTATATTCAACGCGCCAAGTTCTTGCATGACCAGACAGTGAGACAAAAAATACTACACTCTCCCACAGGTAGTAGAAACTTCTGGGCATTTGTGAAGAACATCCAAAACTCGGTCTCCTCATCCATTCCTTCGCTAATAGTCGATGACAGATCAGTCACCAGTGCAATAGAAAAAGTGAATCTACTTGCTGCACATTTTGCAGCCAACTCAACGCTGCCTGATACCCCATCAATCCCGGCTCACCTTGAGCATAAGCAGCACATCATGAGTCAGATTCGCTACTGAACGCGTACTGTTGCCCGGGCACTCAAGGAGCTAAACGCAAATAAATCCGCTGGTCCTGATAGCATTCCCCCAATTCTCTTGAAGAGATGTTCCTCTTCACTCTCTAAACCACTACGGAAACTCTTCCATTTGTCTTATTCTACTGGGCGTTTCTCAAATAGATGGAAGTCAGCGAACATTCAGCCAATTCCCAAAAAGGGCGACAAATCATCCCTATCTTCTTATCGACCCATATCACTAATTTCTATTCTCTCCAAGTTAATGGAATCACTTATCAACCGTCTACTTTCGAAATATCTGGAATCAAATGACCTTTTATTGACCGAGGTCTACAGGATATCTGATGGCGTACCTTAGCGAAAAGTGGAGCCATTCCATCCACTACCTCGGTCAAAGCAAGGTAGTGGCATTGGATATTTCAAAAGCCTTCGACAGAGTTTGGCAACCACCACTTTTATCAAAATTACATTCATCTGCAGTGGACAATTCCCTGATCCAATAGGTAACAGACTATCTTTCTGGCCGTTTACTTCAAGTGGTTCTTGATGGTGTCAAATCTGCCTCCCATCAAATTAATGCAGGTGTTACCCAAGGTTCGGTACTCTCACCCACTCTCTTCCTCATTTTTATAAATGATCTCTTGTCACGGCCCAACCCACTCGTTTGCTGATGATAGCGCATTGAGTTTCTCATACTCATATGAACATCCCCGACAAAACTCTTCGAACGTCAATACCAATCAGCAGGTTATGTTTAATACACTGAATCCCGACCTTAACAAGATATATGGGGATTGTCTAACCGAGTAGAGTTCAATGCCTTAAAAACTCAGTGTTGTCTAGTGTCGGCAAAGGCTAACCCCAAACTAAATATACTGTCGATGAACGGTACTTGCTGTGGGGTTATATTAGTCGTTGTATCAGCACGGAAACGGGTTCACTAATATTCCACCGCAGTTCATAAAATAAAACACACTTTTCATGAATATGATTTTTTAATTTAGTTTTAATTCAGGTTATTTTATTAGACACTTTAATAAAACACTAATTGTGACAGCCAATAACAAACGGATCATTTTGGAGAAACTTGTGAAAATTGTAACAGCATGGACCTTCAGTGGAACAATTACAATAGTAGAGATTTTGTTTTTATTTTAACCACACAAGCGTATAATTTAATAGGTTTGCATCAAATCACAGGAAACTAGCAAAGATAACACAGTGGTATAACTTATAAAATCACTCCATACCTAATAACTATTTATCGACTTTTTTTTTCTCTTGTGACCTTTTTGTTGCCCTCACCGTTCGACTAGTCAACACCGACCCCGGTTGACACACGACTCCTTGAATGGTAAAACTCGACTGACTGACTCGTGCAGAGTCCTCTCTCGGCTAGGGGTGAGTTTTTGTTCTTTGAGAGAAAGCGAAGTTTTTTTTTTGGTGACCATGGTGAGAGGATCTCTCTGACTAGGTCCTGGCGAGATTACATTGTTTACCCATGCGGCGAGGTCATGGGTAACCGAAACCGAGAAAAGGAAATGGGACAAAGGGCATCATAGGAGATGTGCATGCAGCTGTATAAATAGGCTGCATGCCATTAGGGAAACTGGTGCTAAAAGCAAATTATATACTTACACAATGGTGATTGTGCACGGTATCTATGCCGGCGGAAAGGATCGAATTCTTTTGTGTGTATATTTACACGCTGGAGAATTCAGTTTTTGGCGGCTAGACGCGAGATGCGGAAACTGCTTTTGTCTTTTGGACAAAAGGCTGCCATGAATATGGATAAGCCAGGAAAATCTGCTGCGCATGTGAGTTATAGTTTTCGATTTCTACCCGAAAAGCGAGAATCACGACTCGTGGGGAATGGCGACCCAATCTTTCTTTAGCACACAAACACAAACACAAAACAAATAAAACTAGAAAGCAAAAAAACTCAGAGTCATTTGTTTCACTTCAGTTAACATATATTTATTTATATATAGTCTATTTATAATTTTCTTTTAGGTGACGATTTAGTTTACACTTCGTTCGCCTTTCTGCTCGTATTATCTAACAATTGCGTTCTCTTACTATAGTCTAATTACAAATTCACTTTCCTTTTCTTTTCGTTATAACATTAACCTTTAGTTCTTTCACCTTTATGCAATTACAGATTGTCTTCGTGTAATATTCTAAAATTCACTTTCTCCTTCTTTTCGCTATAACATCAACCTTTAGTTTTTCTTTTTATTCCGATTACAATTCTTCTTCACGTATTGTTCTGAAATCCACTTCTTATTCTAATTACAAAATTTTCTCCATATGATAATTTTAAGTTCGCTTTCCTATTCTAATTACAAAATTTTCTCCACGACTTCCTTATAGATTTTTTCGGAACTACTGTATCACTTTGGATTTACCATCAGATCTCTATAACCAACCACCGACTGACTCCTAATTTGCTTTTACCTTTTCTCGTCACCTCGGGGTCAACACCTCCCGATGACGATAATGCAATTACATTTCGCAGTGACCTAATTTCCGCATTTTAACTTCAATTCGCAATTGCTTTGTACTGTGGCGTCAGCCGATATTTCTTCGTCGACTTGCGCCGCAGTTCAATATCCACAGTTGCGAACTGACCCAATTAATTCTTCTGTGTTTTGTATGCAATTAATTGCTTTTCCGTGATTTGTTAATTGTTCCGGAAACTGCTTTTGCTTTATTTGGCACATGGTATTAACTACTTTTTTTTGTGATTTACTGATAGCGATAAAATTAATTGTATTATCGTTCTGGGGGTTATTTGAGTTTAGAATCGGGTGGCGTTTTTCTGTTTGAGTGTATTAATGACCTCTTGTACATCATTTTTGTCTATGATGTCACTGACACACTTAACACGTGTGTGGCAGGCTACGCGGGCTGACAGGGGCGCCGATAAGGTTTCCTGATTTATTTACTTTTAACCGGATTATTTTCAGGAAAATTGATGTGATGCCGTAATGCATGAAACAATGCCCTTGGGGAGGAAATGTTTGGAGGTGACTACGGGTTGGTGATTGGTGGTGACGGGGGTTGGGGTTGGAGTTGTGGGTGGTTCTTCGCGTATTTTTAAAGAACCCCCACAACCGTAATGTCGATGGCGTCTGCAAAAAAAAAAAAAAAATACGGCCCAATCACTCGCCTCACGTGAACGTCGCACCATACAATGGCTTTAAGTGGATGTAATGGCTCTTCGTGCATCACTTGCGGATTTTCAGTGCCCCAGAAACGAATATTTTGCTTATTGACGTAACCGCTTAAGTGGAAATGCGCCTCGTCGCTCATGATGATTATCGACACAAAGGCGTTTTCTTCGTTGTTGAGATCGAGGTTCATTATCATCATCGGCACTACAATCGGGATCCGGTCTTGGCCTTATTTAGTAAGTCTCTCCACAGGTATCCGGTCCTTATCCGTTAAATTGTTCATGATAATTTGTTTTTCCGGGCAAGGTTATTAGCCTTGGGCCATGAGATTAAGGATGGCTTCACAGTAATTCACACGTGACTGACGGCCTGCAGGCATTAACTGATGCACTGTTTGTACCTTGTAGGGAAACATGTGTGTCTTTCACTAAAATTCGCTGTCGGGCCCGTTTAGTGATGCCCAATTGCGCGGCCCGTCGTCTGGTTGATGTATCTTCGTTATCAGCAACATCGGCAGCCACAGCCGCGATATTCTTGGCCGAACGACCAGTGCGATGGCGGCCACGCCCTGCATGGTCTCCTGTGGTTCCAGTTTCCTTGAAAAGAAACTGAGTGGTTCCGGCCGGCCTTCGATGTTCTGTTCAAGGACAGCTCCGAATGCGGTATCCGATGCGTCGCATTGGCGCTCCCTCGGGGGGTATCGGAGTAAGGTGGCGTTTGCCAATTGATCTTTGGACAGTTGGAAAGCTCGATTCGAGGCTTCTGTCCAGGCGATTGGGCGCTTGTTATTGCGCTTAGCTCCTTTTAGGAACTCATTGAGGGGAGCTTGTATCTGGGCAGCGTTCTTCAGAGTCGGACGGTAGAAGTGCAGCATACCCAGGTATCGCCGGAGCTCACTTACGTTGGTGGGACGTGGATAATTCATGAGTGCCTCCACACGGTCTGGTAGTGGGCGTATGCCCTGGTTGTCAACAACGTATCCCAGATAGGCAATTTGCTCTTTGGCGTATTGACACTTATCTGGGTTGATGACTAGGCCATATTCGCGGAGGCGCTCGAGGACCTGACGTAAGTGACGCTTGTGTTCGGCGTGGTCTCTGGAGGCGATGAGAATGTCATCAAGGTATGCGTGGCAGCAATTAAGACCGTGTAATGCCGAGTCAATATAGCGTTGGAATGTCTGTGCGGCATTCCTGAGGCCGAAGGTCATTACTTTGAACTCGAAGAGTCCGAAAGGCGTAATGACTGCGGTCTTGGGTATGTCTTCTGGGGCCACCGGGATCTGGTGGTAAGCCCTGGTGAGATCCAGGGTGGTGAAGATGTTGCACCCTCGTAACTTGTACGAAAAATCGTAGATGTGTGCAATTGGGTATCTGTCGGGGACTGTTGCTGCGTTTAACAGTCTGTAGTCTCCGCATGGGCGCCATTCCCCGGAACGCTTCTTCACTAAGTGTAGTGGGCTTGTTGGGCGTATTTTGCCTCTGGGTGTTGCCGTTTCTGTTGTGCCGCGGAGGAGGCCGCGGGTCAGGAGTCCGCTGGAGAACGTTCGAAGTGGCGGGGAATCGACTTGGCGGTTGATTATGCGCGTCGAATAGCTAAACGCCGGAATGTTTGCCCAGTTGGCGCGACACGATTAGGAAATCGACGTCGAAATTCACGCTACGTTAACACCACCGACCGATTATTGGTCAAAAAAATCGACACACCTATTCCACGCTCTTGCGGAGTATAGCGCTCCATTGCTTGTGTAATATTTTTCCACACCACCCAGTTAACACACATTTGGAGATAAACACTTTTTGTTCTTTATATAAGCTAATCTTTATTAATAAACCACATTACTTGGACGAATAGGAATTATTTTCAAAAAAGCACACTTCTTTATGCTTTGTATTTTTCAAATTAATTTAATTCACCACTGCTTGTACAAACTATTATTTTATATATAGAAATAATAAGCACACACCGGAACGCTCCTGAAGTTAGTTAAACACGAAGCAATACTCTTAGTTAGGACACTCAACAGATAACAACTCGAAAACCAAACTCTCAACGGACCGTTCTCGTCCAAATTCCAAAACCAACTCCCTTAATCATCGTCTCCGCCAAAAACTCGACAACCCACCGTGTCTAGTTTTTTTTTCTCATTTTTAATTTCCCATTGGATGGAAATCTTTATCTTTCGGAAATTGGGATCGATAGATGCAACACACAAGAAAAATCAATTGTCCATCGTGTTAATGCACATTTGTGATTCTCTATGTTGTTATTGTTTAGGCGAACGTGTAGTTCTTTTTATGGTGTCTGTTGTTTTCTTTAGCCGAATCGGCAAGGATCCCTTTTGTGAGAAAACGATAGGGAATACAAATAGAGAATTGTGCTAATGAACATTTCTGATTCTCTATGTTGTTTATTGTAGCCGTGGGCAAGAATCTTTTCCGTGGGAAATCGATACAAAGGCGAATGTTTGCCTTTTGTTTGTTTTAACTAAATTTGGTTAAAACGAAAACTGGCGCTGATTGTTTTAATGGTTTCAGGTAACCATTTTTCTAAGGATTCATAAAATTGCTGACGCGTATTTTTATGATCCTCATCGATCTTGTTTGGACGACGGCATCTGGCCAGCACATTTGGCTCTCAGGGGTTTGTGTGGTGGACCCTTGGTTCAATGATTATATTTTCGGCTTTCATGTGAGTAAATTTAGCGTTCAGCTCAATTTACTTGGCATTTAATTGATTAGCGCAAATTGCACGTTTTAGCTTGATTTGCTTGCCATCAATTTATGTGGGACCATTTGTTGTATGGGCTAAAGTTTTTATTGAGATAAATGTCACATCCTTTAAGTGAATGTTTTTGGCGTGTATCGCCGTTAGTGGTGGAGACTGGCTCCAAAAGGGTAATTTTTATGGGATGGGTGGTTGTGGCCGTAACACTTGTCTGTTTTATACTGCAGCTGTCTAGTTCACAAATGTCAAATAGGATTGACGTACGACGCCATTTGCAAAAATTATAATATCTTCCGATGGGTTGAATAATTTTGCGCCACCCTGTATTAATACCAATTAGGTTATGCTTAAAATTCACATTGCTTGCAAAGATATTCCTCTACACAAATAGGAGTAGACGGTGTAGGGCTGACTGCTAAGTGCAGCTTAAGTGACAGGCGCATGAGAGGGCATTTCTTCAAGTGACACTTCTTTTCCGAGATGAGAACTTATGCCAAAACTTCTCCATACAGAATGGAAATATTCATTTTTCAATACCCCTCAGAGATTAACACAGAGTTGTCGACTTAAATGAAAAGTCGGTATTGCTTCTAGGAAGTACCAACCTTGAAACTATAATACGTCAATTTTCATGATAATCGTACCGTAATTGAAGTGCGTGAGATACCTGAGATTATGAAGATATCCATTGGTAGTGTTGTCGCCGTTTTGCTTCAGAATTTTGCCATGACAAATGTTTTCCCTTTAGTGCTGCTCTTGGTCGCAATTAAGCAAAAGGCGCAATACATCGTTCATCAGAACTTCTTCAAAATTATGGTAAAACTTCACGAATTGGGGTTCAAATTAATTTCTCATGCACCGTATGGTCTGGTTTCCAGTGATTACTCTGTTTGCAGGCCTTAAAAAATGTTCCAAGGAAATATATTAGGTGAAATGATGGTCATCATTACATCATCATCATCGGCACTACAACCGGGGTCTGGTCTTGGCCTTATTTAGCAAGTCTCTCCACCGGTATCCGGTCCATATCCGAGACTTGTTAAATTGTCCATAATAATTCGTTTTTCCGGGCAAGGCTATTAGCCCTGCGCCAAAAAGAAGTCATCACTACAACTGAGGGTTATATTGGTCAAAGATACATCGTTCTACACACAAAAAGCATTGGAATGATCGCAGTAGTACGAGGGTTGCCTTTTATATTTCGGGATTAGAGAACAAAAACAAATATTGATCATCGAAAATCACTTTATTGTTTTTCAAAATATTCCCCATGAAGATCTATACACTTTTGCATGCGTTTGAACCAATTGTCGAAGCACTTTTGCCACTCTGATTGAGGTATCTCCAACACATGCATTCTGAATGCAGCAACCGCTTCTTCAGGCGTCGAAAAACGTTGACCTCTCAGTTTGTTTTTTACGTACGGGAATAAAAAGAAGTCATTCGGTGCCAAGTCAGGACTATACGGCGGATGACCCATCAAATCGATGTTTTGGGTGCTCAAAAATGCAGTTGTCGCAGCCGATGTGTGAGAGCTCGCATTGTCGTGGTGAAGAGTGATCCGTCTTCGGCGGTTGGTTTTCCTGATTTCTTGGAAGACAACTGGCAAACAAATGGTTGTGTACCACTCAGAATTGACTGTTCTGCGTTGTTCTAGTGGTACGGTTGCGACATGTCCAGTTTTTCCGAAAAAAACAGGCGACCATTTGCTTGGAAGTGCTCCGTGCGCGAACAACTTTTGTTGGATTTGGCTCATCTTGACACACCCAGACAGTCGACTGCTGTTTACTTTCGGGCTCATACTCACAATTCATCACCTGTCACGATGTCATAGACGTGTTTCGAAGCACCGCGACCGTATTTTTTGAGCATTTCTTTCGACCAATTGACACGAGTCTTTTTTTGGGCGATTGACAAATTGTGTGGGACCCAACGCGAACAAATTTTTTTGACAGCCAAATGTTTATGCAATATTGAATGTATGCTGGTCCCACTAACGCCTAAGGTTGTCTCAATCTCACGATAGGTCACATGACGATCTTCCAATATCAGTTCGCGCACAGCATCAATGGTTTTCGGAACAACAACTGATTTTGGACGACCTTCACGAAATTCATCTTGGAATGAACTACGACCACGATTGAATTCACCATACCATCGATAAATACTGGTCCTTGATGGAGCTTCATCGCCAAAAATTGAATGAAGTTCATCCATGCACTGTTGTTGAGTTAATCCACGCCGAAAGTTGTAAAAAATAATCGCACGAAAATGTTGACGATTTAATTCCATTTTTGGGTCGAGTTGAATCTATTAAGTTACTGTAAACAACACAAATAGCGCTCGTATGTCAAAACGTTCTGAGTGCGTATAACCTCAAAAATGTCCAACTTTACGACAGAGCTGTCAATTGCCGGATTGCAACACTAGGGTTGCCAAATCCCGAAACATAAGAGGCAACCCTCGTAGAAGATTATGTTGATGAATAAAGAAGAACTGTGCCAAAAAATGTTGTTGTAGTAGTTAGTCCTGAGACTTATTGAACGATGTATTTTATTTTATTATTCTTAATATCCATATTCCGATATTTATCTAAGAAAATGCTAAGTATACAATAGTTTCATTTTTATAATAAAGAGGAACAATAAAAAATAGTTATATTGTTTTAGTATAACCACTTTCAACAACGAAAAAAGCGGCTGATGTTAAACGATGTACACATTTTGATTAAGCCTTAGACCATGGTATCCAACTACTGTTTTTATTTGTACTCCCAATAGTGTAAAAGCTTTATCATTTGTTTTTTATTCTTAAAGTCCTCATTCTGAAAAGGATACTCTTCGTTTTCTGAAAATTAATTATTAGTTCACAGTCATCTCAACAAGTTTTAATTTTATCGTTTATCGACCTTATGACTTCCATCAAAAAGATTTAATAATTTTTTGACGATAAATGCCAAAGTCAATTTACAATATAAGTGTTATTTGTTTTCATTACACAAATCGTTCCAATATTTGTTTATTATTTTTTATGTACTTACTTCTTCTAATAAGAACTGATAATATATCCATCCAAGACTCTAAACTTCATTTGAATATCATTTAAATAATGTGATAGACATCCGACCCTCAGTTCTTGAGTTGGAACCTCATAGCTAGTTGCAATATGTGGCTTGTTGACAAAGCACTATTAGTGTAAGATCAATAATAAATCAAACTAAATGTATATGTGGCACGATGAAAAAGAAAAAAACAAAAATTAAATAAATACAATTTATATTATAGTAGTAAATCATTAAACACCGCAAATAAAATTAAAAAAAAAATTTAAATTTTAAACGAAAGTGTTAAAATAATCCCTTTACGTCATAATATTTTTATGTCTATGTATAATAATTAAATCTGTTGTAAGTATTAATGTGAAATAAAAATATATACTATATATTAGAATGATATAAAACAAAAATTATTGTACATCTATAACAAGTGCTTTTAAATCAGTGATTAACAGACAATTATATGATTAAATCACAGGAAATACTACCGATTATATAAACATGCAAAGTAAAACGAAACATAAAACACAAAGCGAATTATTGATGTCAAAATAAATATAAAAATAATAATTCTATTATTTAGTCTAGTAGGCTTATAAATGCAAGTTAATTTTTCGAAAACAAGCGAACCACAGCATTAAAAAAATTACGAATAGATAAAATAGAAACAAAAAACAAGACTTAAAATAGAATAAATAAATAAATAGAATGACGCATAATAATAATAACACAATATTAAGCTGCAAAAATAAACAATTTTTGTTTTCGATAAATGCAACTAAATGAAAAACACAAAACAAAACATGAACAAATCAGATACACATAGAATTTACTTATAAGAAGACAAAGAAAACAAATAAGTATCTTCAAAATAAACTATTTTTTGTAAACGTGGTATATATTAAAAGTATAAAAATCAATTTACCAATAGGAACTAGTTATGATTAAAAAAACAATATAACACAAACAACCAACTGAAACAAAACATGAAACAACTGCAATGGATTATTTAGGTATAATCGTAATGTTAAGTTAACTAATCTATGTATAATATTTGATCAAAAATGATAATTGTAATATTAAATATTTATATGTGTGCGTAGTTGTCCCAAAGAAAAAAAAAACAAATTATATATATACAAGGAATAAAAAAAAACAAGAAAAAAAACAAAAATAATAATAAGTATGTGTATAAAGCAACATGTAAACAAGTTAATTGTAATATATTTATTAGAGAGGATAAAAATGATGATATGTAATATCTAAGCAATAGATAAGTGTATAAGAAATCATTATATTTGTTTGACTTTTTTAATTTTGTTAAAGTTACTTTAATTGAATTTGGAATGTTTTGAATGATTATGGCCAAATGATGTGCAAAGATCTGTATCTTAAGCATAATTGTGGTAAAAAGAAAACTTGAAAACAGACTAATAGTTGTTTCATTTCTAAGTGTTGAACGAAAACCAGGGAATATGTTTTTTGTATAATGCGCTTACATAGTTTAAATTTTCTTTTATATAAACGCACACACAAAAACGGATATTAACGTCCCCTTTAAGCGTCCGTTTACAATCCGAGCGGAAGAAGCAGAAGAGGGTAAGTAACGAAAGGAGATATCGGCGTTGTTTTTGGGAGTAGCTCTACGTAGCACAAGATGGTGTTTCCTTAATTGTTTGTTGGATAGCTCTGCGTAGCGCACGATGGTGTTTCCTTAATTGTTTGGTGGATAGCTCTTGGTGGCACACGATGGTGTTTCCTTAATTGTTTGCTGATGGTAGAGCGAGCCCGTTGAAGGTTGACTGCAGACTGACGACATGGCATAACTGCCCATTCAAAAAGTGACGCCATGACATCATCGTGGTGACAATGATGGCCAGTTGGTGCCAGCTGCTGCGCAACTGGTATACATGCGAATGTACTAGATTTCTCCAGTACATTCCAGCACATTTAATTGCCAATCCGCAACATTCCGCCCGCCTTCGCCAATCATTGGCGAATCATTTCGTTCCAGGGGACGGTGGCCAAGGGCCGGGAGTGTGCGGTCTGCTGGTGGCGGTTGGTCTTGGTCGGCTGTCCACTTTCACGTTGATGATCGGTTGAGAGGGGGCCGCCCGCCCTGAGGAGCGCTGGAGGCTTGAGGGTCTGGGGTGGCCCGTATGAGCGATGGCGACAGGAACCTCTTTCCCATCGCTGATGTCCGTTGCCTCTTGTGGTCGCGGGACCGGCCAGTTGATCCGGGTTGGAGTTGTAAGGTCGCAACCCACGATCAATGACCACGTGATGACTGGTGATGGGTCTAGCTATGTCGAGACCGGTGGTGGTGCCATGTACTGCGCACGTTGGCGCCCGTCTGGAGTGAGTGGCCGGCAGGTTGCGACCGTTGGGGGTGTGTGCTGCAACGTAGAGTCGGGTGCGGTGTCTACCCTGGCACTGTCCGCCTGTCCTTTCGTAGTGGCAGTCACGGGCCAAGTGCCTCCCGGGGTCGTCGGAATGCAGCCTCTGTGGATGCACAGAGGGGCGTGCTTTCTTGCTGGAGTTCGAGAGACCGCTGGTTGCTGGGTAGTGCCGCCCGCCAAGCGGGGCATTGCGCGCCCCTGGTCCTGTTGTGGTGGCTACAGGTGGTAGCGGTTGGCCTGGGTAGCTTTGGAGCTGGGCAGGAGCTTGACCACGTGGTGTCCTGGGTGTGGTGGGATGCCTTGAAGTGTTCGAGTGGGTAGGCTCCTGGTTCCTCGATTGCCCCTTGCCCCTGCAATGGTTCAGGGGGCGGGGGGTATGTCTTGTAGTTGGGTCGCGCAAGTGATCGGTGGCTGGTAGTTGAATGGGCTTCGTAGGTGGCCACCGCGGCCGATGCCGGCGAGACGTCCTTTGGGTTCTCTGATGGAAGCCGCGGCCCTCAGTCGGAAGGACGACCAGTTCCTCTGGGTCGGAGTTGTAAATTCGTAACCCACGAGGAATGGCCATATGATGGCTGGTGACAGGCCTTGTCACCTTTGCGCTGGATGATGTGGTGGGTGCTGCGCCTGTTAGCACCCATCCCAGTTCAGTGGCCTGCGCGACGAGGCCGGAACGTTGGTCCTTCCTCAGACCTTCGACGATGATGTTGGGGTATATGTCTGCCCCAAGGATGATGTCCACCTTCTCGGCGGAGGCGATGTTCGGATCTGCAAGTTCCAGATCCGCCACGAACGAGAGATCCCTTGTCGTTGATCCTGGTGGTGGTGTATACACTGAGAGCCCAGACAGGATGAAGGGCCTCAGTGTCCATTGTCTCGAGCCGTGGAGGCGAGAAGTGATTCTGATGGCGGCCTGAGTCCTGGTGGCAAGGCCACGAGTGCCCCCAACACCGTGGGTGGGGACGGGTGATGCTTGGCATCGGAGGTGCAATCTTCGGGCGAGTGATGTTGAAATGAAGGTGCCATTGGAGCAGGGGTCCAGTAGAGCACGGACTTCAATCCTCTGTTCGGTCTCAGACGTCACGATAACTCTGGCTGTTGGCAGCAACGCGGAATGCTGTGAAGGGGTGCTGATTGTATGTGCGCAGACCCCTTCCTGGCGGTCGATCCGGGGGGCGGATCCTTTGGCTCGTTGTGGCGGTGATGTTGTCCTGTCGATGGCGGTAGACCGGACATGCAGCAGGGTGTGATGTCTCCGCTGGCATCGACGGCACGTCTTGTTGGAGTGGCAGTCGCGCAGGCGGTGGCGATCCAAGCAGTTGGTGCACAGGGTTCTTTTGTGTGCGAAGGACTTTCGACGGCCAGGTGTGAGTGATCGGAAGCCCTCGCAAGCGTAAATGGTGTGTGCGGCCCCGCAGAATGTGCAGGCGCCCTGTTGCTTTACGGGTGTTGGCGGTGTTTTCTGCATCGGGACACTGGGCTGGTTAGTCATCGGGCCGGCTACTGTTGCTGGAACAGTCGAATTCGTGGAAGGCATTGGCGTTGGATCTGACGCGTATCCTATGTACGCCGTGCCCGCTGCTTGCTCTGGAGTCCGTGTGATGGTGGCCAGTTCCTCTGGGTCGGAGTTGTAAGTTCGCAACCCACGAGGAACGGCTATGTCACGGTGTGCCCCACAATGCGTGCGCGGCATCGTCTTTTGTGGCGGCTTCGGCACTGGGTCGATCATCGGGACCTTGGGTAGGTTAGGCTTTGGGCAGGCGGCACTCTGGTCGGCGGCCTGCTCACTCTTATCCACTGTTCTGGGGTGCAGTTCCGTTTCTGATGGCTTGATGTCGGCCATTGGCAGCTGCACTGGGGGCAGCTCGCCAGGGTGAAGGCGGTTGGTGCTGTTGACCATGGTTGGGGAGGCTGACTTGAGCGCGTACTGGGCCTCAAGGAGCTTCGTCTCTTCCTCGAGGTATATCTCTTCGGTTTCGCCGAAACAATCATCCGCGAAGTACGCGTGTTGCAGATCCTCAGGTGCCGCCAGGTAGAAGATGTCGTAGTGCCGCTTGGAGAAGGCTTCCCATTCGGCGCGGAGTGCGCATTTGGTTGCCTCGATTGCTGTCGGACTTGGTTGTCCCTTTTCCTGTATGTTGAGGAAAGTACCGGAGATGGTGGCCTGTGCCGCGAACTGAGCGGCGATGAGTTCCTTAATCGTGGTCGGTTGTTGTATTGGAGCAGCTGTCAAAGACACGTTGGTTTGAACTATCGTTGTAGAAAGTTCGTCATCCTGCTTTCGTTTTGCATCAACAGCGGTTTCCATTGAATTTTTCTCCAACAAATCACTTAGCGTTTGATTTGCAATGATCATCTGGCGGCCGCTGTCCTCTGATCGACGACTTAAGGAATCCTTGGAACTGTCATCTTTTTTTGTGCATGTCCTTACATTTGTACTCGACTCGGGTTGGTGATGAACAGATGTATGATCTCTGCCGACCGAGGAATGTCGTCGGTCGAGATCTTTGGTGTTCCGCCGATTGAGGAATGTCATCGCGGAACCGTTGTCAAAGTTGTCGCCGTCGCCGCCGCCACCACTGCCGTGGTGATTGTCGGCTCCGTTGCGCATAGTGTAGCGAGAAAACGTATGATCTCTTCCGAGCGAGGAATGTCGTCGGTCGAGATCTTTGTTGTTCCGCCGACAGAGGAATGTCGTCGGGGAACCGTTGTCCCTACGGGGGGAATTTTCCGGGTGCATCAGCCGGGTGGTGGGCCGAGCGGCATATTAACTCCTAATTGCCGAGGCAAGCCGCCAAGGCAGGGACGAACCGTGGTTGGGCCGGACGGCATTCGCATGTCAAGTCCCGACGGAGTTTCCGGGCGCCGTAGAGGTGGCCGGAACATCATTGGCGGCGAACGACTTGCTGGCGGGGAGATGGCCGGTGCACCAGTCCGAGGAGCATCGTTACCAGGTTTCGACGTCGAATCACTTTCCCCGTCACCAGCTTCACTCGATGTATCACTTTCTTCCTGCTTGTCACTCTCACTGTGGTTAGGCTTAGGGTCCTGTTCCTTTCCTCGTTTCCTTTGAGCACTCTCCGTTCCCTTCGGGGATTCACCAGCATTTTGTCCGGATATTGCCAGCCTTCGCTGTTGCACTGGGCGCAGCTTCGATAGATCGGCTTCTACCTTTGCCTGTGGTTTCCTTTCACATATTTTTGTTGCCAAGTCCTTTTGGCTCAATCCTTTCCCTTGGCGTCCCTGTTGAATGATCTTGCCGACTTCTAAAGGTATTTTCTCATGTTTAGGTTCATCAGTTTCCCTGTCCAATTTAGCCGTGTTTTTAGTGTTGATGTGCTGCTTATTAGTACCGGCACCAAATTTCTGTTGAGTATCCGCTTGAACGCCCTGACGACGTGCCTGATTAATAGCACTTTTTGTTTTGAGGGCAGGTGGTTTCGGAGCCCACTTACGTAAAACCGTAACTGTGTCCCAATCAGACATCTTGTGTTTGTTTCACAGACGATTGGAGTTTAGGAATACCTTCAGATCCTACAGGTATTATGATTTCATGAGTGTTGCAGCTTCAGCTCCTTGATTTGTGTCGAGTCAGGTTGCAGTGTCTATGTGCCGCGAACTGGGCGGCGATGATGCTAATCCAATGAAGCACTGGATCCGTTTCGAAGGACCAGAAATGTTTTTGGGAGTAGCTCTACGTAGCACAAGATGGTGTTTCCTTAATTGTTTGTTGGATAGCTCTGCGTAGCGCACGATGGTGTTTCCTTAATTGTTTGGTGGATAGCTCTTGGTGGCACACGATGGTGTTTCCTTAATTGTTTGCTGATGGTAGAGCGAGCCCGTTGAAGGTTGACTGCAGACTGACGACATGGCATAACTGCCCATTCAAAAAGTGACGCCATGACATCATCGTGGTGACAATGATGGCCAGTTGGTGCCAGCTGCTGCGCAACTGGTATACATGCGAATGTACTAGATTTCTCCAGTACATTCCAGCACATTTAATTGCCAATCCGCAACAGGCGTACATTGGCTTTGAATACCTTATAATGGCAACGGAATGCATCGAATCTTCTTTTGTGGGCGCCTTAGTGTAAAAAAACAATAACGAAGCAACTGGTAAACTCATTCCATCCCGCGATCTAATATTTAGAAAAACCACGGTCAGCATTCCTGTTACAATTTAACTGTCATAGCGTCAGTTCGAATCACACGATCTTCTTCACTATTATTTCAAACGCTATAATTGGCGACTACGACTTGATCTGTACACACAGCATACACTTTCCTATAGTAAACAGAATTTCACACACGGTCACGATTTCCGCATAGAGCCCAGCCTCGGGCATTCTCTCGTTTGTCCGTCGTTCGCATACGAATCTGATCGTAACGAAGTTACTGCGGAGGGAGTGGTGTGGCGACTCTAACAGATACACACACAATTCACAAGCAAAATAGTGAAGAGCACCGAACGAAAAATCGAATAAGGTAATACATCAGAGCCGTATACCTTAGCGATAACATAACAATTCACATCAGTGGAGTATAGTCGAGTTTAAAAAAAAAAAAATCAAATTCAAAACACGGTCAGTAGCCTGATGGGTAACGCTTAGGTTCAATTTTTTTCGTGATTCAAACTGTCATAGCGTCAGTTCGAATCACACGATCTTCTTCACTATTATTTCAAACGCAATAACACCATACTGTTCCTGACGCAACCATCCAGCCCACACCAAATCAACAACCCTCTGTGTGTGGAAGGTGTGTTCAACGCTTGTTGGACACACAAAAGGAAATCAAAATTAGAAGAAGTTGTGAATTTGTGAAATTGGATTAAGAAAAGAAATAAAAATCAGAAGAAGTTGTGAATTTATGAAAAAGGATTATGAAAGGAAATACAAATTAGAAGAAGTATGAATAAAACTAATTAATTGATGAAAAATCAAAGTGACGAGTTATTATTTTGGGTCCCGCATTGCACACCATCATCTACAGCAGGCGCCGAAGTCGACTACGACCCACGAAAACAGAACAGGGCAAGGGGTAAGTTTTGTGACCTAAAATAATAAGAAACAATTGTTAAAGAAAATATTATAACATGATTAGCTGTTGATGGAGTTGCCCCAGGTACCTTCGTAGCTGGTTTGCTGATTAGCTGGTCATGGAGTTGCGTCAGGTACCTTCGTTGCGCTTTATTCATCGGATTCAGCTGCACGACCGGCAAACATGCAAGACCAAAAGTCCTTTTTGTTTTTGGTTTTGTTACGGACCTCGCGCCCATGTCCTCGCCCAACACCCACTAATTTCCGCAAATTTCCCCTCTCTACCTGTAAAGGAAATAAATATCGTCAAGTAGCTAATTTGCATAGACTTCTTTATACCTCTCCGACGGTCAGTACCAAATTGACCACCATCTGGTGTAGACGTATCGACAATCGACAAACGACGGTTAACGAATCTTTCAACGGAAAGGCCTTAAAAGTGAAGTCAGATAGACCAATTACCTGAACAAGACAATATATTTTGATTTTCGCGCATACAAAAGCCACATAAAAAAAAACAATTAGTGCCGATACGCGACGTACGAAGTGTTCCTGTTTGTGTATGTGCACAATATAATAAACAAACATCTGAACGTGATTATCTCTCTGTCACTCGCGCAATAAAAAAAAACAAATGGTACTTCGGAGAAAGCAAAATACAGACGTAAATCTAAAGGCTAAACGCCTTAGAACAAATGAAAATAAGGATACAGACACATTGATTGTCAACAGCGTCGACGAAGACAACATCCATGGTGGCCAGTACTCATGGGCTGGAAACCAATTCCAAGAACTAGCTGTCAGCGAAACAAATGCAGACGCCAGCAATTAGATCGGGGTCCTCAACAGACTTTTCAATGAGATTAGTCTTAAAAAAACAACAACTGGATAAACAAATGGAGGAAGTTGTTAAACTAAAAAACAATCTGAGCCCGAATGAGCGGAAAACGAAAATGGTACTGTGGGGGTTCTCTATATCACACGGAAAACCAACCTACAATTCTAACCAACCTCGACCGCTAACAGCGCGTCACCCTACCCTAACCTGTAAACATGCAAAAACAAATCCTAATCTGCAAGCGCACCCAACCCGAACTTGCAAGAATCCATCTCCCAATCTGCAATGAAAGGCATTTCCCAAAACTCCCAACAGAATACAATTCAATAGAATATATTCTAAATCATCTCTTACATCACCCCACATATAATTTTTCCCAAAATTGCTTCGATCAATTCTTTATCTAAACTATATTCCCTCGAGCCGCATACGTTTCCCCGAAATTACTTCGGTTAATATCTTATCTAAATGATATTCCTTGCTTGCACCCAAGCAATTCCAATTTTCCCCGAAAACCATTTCGGTTCATTTTCTCCTTAAATCGTACTTCTCGTCCGCGACCAAGCGACGGCTAATTTCCCACGAAACAATCACAACGACCAAGACCCTTGATCATACTTGGCTATGCCAATTTCCCGGTATACACAACCAACGAATCCAACTCGGCTTATACGGCGAGGATTCGCTGGAACTGAATTCTTATGCAAGCATCTCGAAATTCCTCGTCAGTGGCAGTGAGTTTATGACGCCACTGCCACGACGCGATGAACTTTTGCTTTCATTAGGGAGTTGAGCTTCAACCGCCACCGGGGCCACAACACCAAAAGCCGAGTCACAACCACCGTCGGGCGTACATCGCCCTTTAACCTAAACGGAGTAGAGTTTAAACTACCGGAGTGCGCGTATAACGTGTTGGAATACCGAACTCAATTTAATTATCAAAGATTTAACCTTTGTCAAGGGAACGTCACGACCCTGTATACGGCCCGATAAATAGTAAATTCGGTAGCGAAACTAAATGACAATTTGCCCCATTCATTCAACTGGGACTGTAGACTCGTGCGCTCACGAACGAAAGCAATTTAAAGACACAAGAATAAGTTGATCAAATTGAAAGTGTGTACTTATAATTAAGGAAATATAAGTAAGAAGATTCACAGTTGTACGTGCTCAAAAATAAAAAAACAATTATCACTAAGCCACTCCGAGTCACTTAGCAGTTTTTGGTGAACTTTCCGCAGTTTTAATTCGGTGGGAGTGTAGTGAATCCGTGCCATACGTTAGAACCATACCTCGTCCCCCACAGTACAACAACAACAGCAAGAACAAAGACAAGAGCAACCCACGAAGACAAAGAAAACACGACAAGATAAGGAAACTCAAAGGCAGGAATCACATGAGAAGCTGGAACCATCTCAGCAGGTGCGAGTCAAAAACAAAGGAGAAAGTACCTCCTATCGACATCAGTTACATGGAGACAAAGGATCTCATAAAATTGGGTGAGTTGAGATGCAAAACTTTTAAAACAAAACGGATAAATAATTTTAAGATAAGTTTAACATGCGATGATTTAGAAGGCTATAGCAAAATCAAATCGGCATTGGGGCAATCGAAAAGCGAGTACCGTGGGATTGGTATAGTTTTTGTTTGCATTTCCAATCATAAACATCTAGTGTGCGGGACGATCTCATAACTTACAGAACAGCTCCGAAAGTTGAGATCATAAATAGTTTAATACAGCGAGATTTCAACAACGTGCAGCGCTATTGCGAGGACTGGAAACTTAAGATCAACTTCCAGAAATGTGAAGCCATCCTATTTAGAACTCCATTATATAAAGCCACGAACGACACAAGGAAAAACTGGCGAAAGCAAGTTATCGTGGGACCGCATGGAGATAAACTGGAAACCAAGAGTTTAGTTAAATACCTTGGCATCTGGCTAGACCAATATCTGTATTTCAACAGACATGTAGAAGCTGCTCTGGTCAAAGCTAGAAAAACGTTTGTTATTTCACAGTAGCCAACTTGACAGCAGGGTAAAAGTCATATGCTACATGACGCTAATCAGGCCAATGCTCATATATGGTTGTCCAGTATGGTTTAACATAGGTCCAAATTTGATGGAAAAGATTCGGGTGTTCGAAAGGAAGTGTCTCAGAAGTTGTCTCAGATTATATCGGACACCGGAATCGGACTATAAAAAGTATTATTCAAATGAGACTTTATATAATGAAGCGTACATAAATAGGGTGGATAATTTTATGATTAAATTAATCAGAGGACATATTGCGAAAGCAATAAGCTCGTCCAATGACCTAATTTTCGGGGCTTATTATCCAAACACTCTGTGTTATGAGAGCGTGCGTCGCAACGGTTTTGTTCCACCAGAGGCGTTCCTTGACTTGGACATGAAAGGGCTTATACAGGATAGATCCGGAATTCCGCTGATCTATCATGTAAGTAGATCATCCGTAGACGGGCGATTGTGCTACGACCGGGAAGTAACACGCACCGAAGAAGAGCTCCTGCGCTTCAGTAGGGCTATCTCCCACAGAGACCGGGACGATAGTATTAGACAGCGTCAACAGTTCTGGCGGTTGAATGGCATATAAAGACCTGGATACCAAAGTCGGTATAGAATCACACTATCATCAGCCAGCTTACATAGACTTAGCTTTTCTAGAATTAGGGTAGTATAAGATTTAAGTTAAGTTAGGCTAAATGATTTTACATAAAAAAAAAAAAAAAAAAAAAAAAAATAGGTAAGTTAAGTAAGTTAAATTTTAAGAAAAAAAAAAACCAAAAAAATTGACAAAGTTTTTCAAATTTTCTTTGTTTTTCAAATAATTATAAGTACTGCCACAAACTTCTGTCGCCGAAAGGCAAATTATACAAATGTTTAGTAATGTTTAGATTAGAGCGTCTGCGAAGGACCAGTAAGTTATTATATAAGATAATTAAGCTAGAATTTAAGCAATTTTTGTCTAGCCTTTAATTTAGAAATTAAGAATATGAAAATAAAAATAAAAAATGTTTTAAAAATGAAAATGAAATGACATCTAGTATGCGATCTACGTTAAGATGTTTATGATTGCATGACTGTTGGTCGGCGGCGAATCGCTTTCCTTTGTTTGCACAAGTGTGCCTTTTAGGTTTTGGGTCCTGCTAGGAATGTATGTGCTAATTGATATTAGCTACCAGCGGAGATATTCGTTGTTCGGCTTGTTTACCAAAGAACGCGCTTAATGGATGTATTGCATTGATGCCCTGAATTGGCGCTTCGAATTGGATGCGTTGAATTCAATATTAGAGACTTTTGAACGTTTAGTTCGATTGATTTTTGCTATTGAATTCAATTTGGTGTCTGAAATGTTACCTTCTGTTTCAGGTGGGAGTAAGGACTTTTGCACTCGACCCGTACGACCGATCCAGATGATCGGTTTTCTGTTTTAATAAAAAGTATGGAGCCCGATTGATTATTAAAAAATAATCCGAAACGTTGATGTGTGCGTTACTACCGCCGTTGCCTTGATCGTCGTGTCTATATATGAATGTATGTATATATTCTGACGCATATGACAATCAGAATATTCGAGAAATTCCGAAACAAAGTACTAGAATATTCTAGAAAGTACTGGAAAACTGGAGACTATGAACAATAGAACATTCAAGGCTATGGAACGGACAGAAACGAAACGTTGAATCAGAATGAGGAAACGGTATAAATACGTCGCACACAGATCATGGAGAAGAGTAAGAAGTAAGCGGTAAAATACGCGATAAGTACGGAAGCGATAAGTGAAGAAATCGTTAAGTGTACGGTAAAAAGTATCGGTTGTTGTCACATTAATTCAAAATCGATTTAACGGCTCTTATTTATTAAAAATAATTAATCCAGCGAACCCTAAGCTCGCTACAATATGCATATGTTTATATGTGTGTATATGTGTATATATGTATATGTATATATATATATATATATATATATATATATATATATATATATATATATATATATATCATCATCATCATCATCGGCACTAAAACCGGGGACCGGTCTTGGGCTTATTTAGCAAGTCCTGAGGCTTGTTAAATTTTCCATAATGCTTGTATATATATATATATATATATATATATATATATATATATACAAGCAAAAAAAAAAACCATAAAAAACCTAAAAATCATAGTAATGTAATCAGATTCAAGTTTTCCTTTTTTTCTCTAACATGATTTGTAAAAATTATTTAAATTAAAAACAATAAAAAATTAAAATACTGTACAACGAAAGGTAACATATTTGTATAGAAAATAAAATAAATGTATGTAAAATAATTTAGAGTGCTCATACAGAGCCAGTAAATTACATCAAAATGTAGTATGTTAAAATTGGCTTTGCATTTAGTCAAATATTGTAAAAAGTCCGTATATTCTTTTTATTTTGGAAAATAAATACGTTAACAAAAAAAAACAATATGATTGTGAATAAAATAAATGCGGATTTCAAATAAAAAAAAAAGTCTAGGTCCACAATAATTTCACTCCTTGGTTTTGCATTCTATCGAGCGCGTGCAGCGCTGTATGGATACGTCTGACTAAATATTCAATTTTAGTTTAGGACGTGTATACGTTTTGTAATTTGTGACCATGTACCCTCATTTACCATAACACTCAGTAGGAATGTAAGAAGAGAAAAGATTATCAAATTATATTGAAACCTAACTGACTACGCCAGTAAAGCTAACAACAAATCAATTAATTATAAAAATTGATGTTGGTCCCCTCCAAAACAGACTTCATTTTTTAGTGAATGAAGAAAAGTATTTATTGTAATTTATTTTCAAAAATGCAATCAATAGAGTGCTGTCATCTGAAATATTTCAGTTTTCTAATTTTCGCCAGATGAGCTGATTTTAGCGTAGACCATCACATTAGAAGAGTTTCAAGAGATCAAATATTGAATCTGTTTGATGATAACCAGGAGTTTATGATAATTTCGTCAGCAATTATAAACACAAATCATTTTAATTAAATATACGTGTAAATCGAAATGTAAATACCAAAATAAGTTTACTTGGCCTACGACCAGTTGTAATAACTCACAGCGCATTAAGCGAATTTAATGTATATGCCAGGATTTAGCAATAAATTTTGTTTTTATACGAGTAGTAGTAGTAAAAATCCGATAATCAATAATAAAAATTATAGCACCACCTATCATATATGCGACAAAGCAACTGCGAGACGGGGGTGAGAGACCAGAGTTCCACGTCGCAGATACTTTCATGGTCACGTTTTTATTGATGTCAGCTATAAAAATACCGGGCAATTACATAAAAAACAGGTATGCGTCTGATAATCCTTTTCAACGATGACTTTCAAGAACTGCTGGCGCCGAGGAATTTTATAAACACCAATTACCGATGTGGATAAAGTGCTCCTCTTTCCATTTTATCAGACAGGAAAGCGTAGCAGATCTTCATTTCCATTAAATTGATAAGAACTGAATAGAGAGGTGTCGTGAATTTCTTGACTCATCCACTTGGTAATTTGGAATTATTTTGATGCAAATAAGAAGATTTAATGGATAGAGTTCATGAACTTGAGTATCAAAACTAGTTTGTATTGGTATGCACGTTTTTTATTTCTATATCAAACAACAACGACATCCTTTTAGCACAAGTAGTTAAAACAGCTTGTCAATTTACCACCTTTTTAAACCTCTGGAGATTTTCGTTATATATTCAGGCCACTAAGTATCTTGGTAATAATTAGCACTAGCTAACTTGGAGACCAAGGTATGGAAAGCATGACAGGAGAGTTATTAAACAATGTGAGTTCATGTTTTTCTTAAGCTTTCATGGAACATTAATATCGTTGTAAATGAGAATACATGACCATCGTGATGTATGGATTCATTTACTAAAATGCGGTAAAATTATCACCAGTGGAATTACGATATGGATGCTTCTAGTTTTGAGTTCGAGCATGTTAAGCATGTAATTATTATTCAAGGTATACGTGGTCATTCCAATTAAGAGTCTAATTACTTTGATTGCCGAGTATTGACAGTTCCTTGGCGATGCAAGTGCCGTTCGGCGACAGTATATTTATTTTAGGGTTCGCCTTTGACGACAAGAGCCACCACTGAATTTTTAAGGCATTGAATTCTAGTCGGTTAGATAAACCCCAATGATATATCTTTTTGACGTCGGAATTCAATGTGCCAAGGATAACCTGCTGATTGGTAATGAGAGTTGAAGAGTTTGGTTGGGAATGTCTTGTGAGTATGAAAACTCAACGTGCTATTGTGGCGGTTCTACGAACCACACAACCTACTATCGGTTGAGATATCGTCGTTCCACCAAGGAACATACTCACCTATATCCATTACTCGTGCCCACAGACACGTTCCTCTAAAGTCCTTCCTTCCACCTGAAACAATGGTAACATACCAAATACCCAACATTGAATTCAATAGTAAAAACCAATCGAACTTAACGTTCGAAATTTCCTAATATTGAATTCAATGCATCCATTCAATACATCCATTCAATACATCCATTCAATGCATCCATTCAATGCATCCATTCAATGCATCCATTCAATGCATCCATTCAATGCATCCATTCAATGCATCCATTCAATGCATCCATTCAATGCATCCATTCAATGCATCCATTTAGTGCATCCATTCGATGCATCTATTCAATGCATCCATTCAATGCATCCATTTGATTCATCCACTAAACGCATTTTTCGGAAAACAAACAGAATAACGCATAATTCCTCATGTAGCTAATAGCAATTAGCACGCTAGATTCCTTGCAATATCCCAAAACTAAGAAGCGCACGTGCGCAAACAAAGGCGCAGCGATTCGCCCGCCGGCATAGAATTCTTGCAATCATAAACATCTTAACGCCTATTTCACGCCAGATGTTTATGACTTGGAAATGCGATCTAGAAACCGATACCAAATCCCACGGTTCCTTTGTTACCCATCTGAAGCACACAAAAACTCTTGTTGTCTTAAGCCAGATGTGTAATGCAAACAAATCTTATCATAGGATCGAGAAAGAAGTGGCGGTACGCTTGATCCTTCGAAAGAAGATTCCGATAGGAAGATGGAAATATGAATCCAGATGAAAAGTTTCTCCTACAGATAAGAGAATGAGAATAATGATCATGTTGGAAATTGTTTTTACAGATAAGATGATGGGAACGAAAATGGAGATGAAAATTCTCTTTGACGGATAAGGGGATGAAAAATTCGAAATGGAGATGTTCCGCCAGCTGGGAACCGCAACTCCGATGTTGCCGATGGTTCGCCAACTGGGAAACAGCTAAATGTGTCCTCGTGGGAGAACAGCAAATAATGTTTGGCGTAGAAAGCCCAGCATAAAGTGTGGCGTTATAGCCCAGCAAAACACGCAAAAATTACACATTCTTTTTACTACATTAAAATTCACTTTATTCCACGAATTAATTTACCACAAAAAAACCACAGGTGCTGTAAGCACCGTACAAAAATTTCAATTAATAACGTTAAACAACATACTGTGTAAAAAAAACAGTAAAAACAAGAACTGTGTGAAAACAGTAACATATAAAACGTCACATGAATAGACAATTTTGCTTTTGTCTATTCAGCAATAGGTGGCGTTCCGTGTGGTATGTTTTTCCGACTGGTATAATGTAATACATGTTGTGGGAACTGCAACATCTTCCCGGGCCGCGACAATGGACCCAGTAGTCCTCCTTAGTTGGCGTCACCAACGTTTCGTGTCAGCGCCGTGGGAAGTGGCGGGTGGTATTTGGGGTTGAGCTCAGATACCTTAATGCTCGTGTTGCTCAAACACCTGTACGGTAAAACGGTAGGGTGGCAATAATTAATTATGTTGACTAGAACTGACTATTAATTGAATTAATTTGTTATAAAATATACTTAGTTATTGTGTCAATTTCTAGTCAATTATCAGTGTTAGTGTGTGTGTGTGTGTGTGGTTGTTTATTGTTGATAGTCTCCGACATGTTGTGGAGAAGTGCATGAAAGGCGATATTTGCCGCATCAGCTGCGGCAACGATTTGAATAAGCACTTACGTTATTCATAGTTTGTTGTTTGACGTATGCCTTTAATGTTGAATGTTGGTTGGATCGTAAATCCTGGTGTCATCGATGATCTTCTTGGACGTAGTCCTCTCTGTGGATCGTGGATCCCTCTGTGTCATCGATGAGCTTCTTAGACGTAGTCCTCTTTTTGGATCGTGAATCCATTTGTATTTTTTGCGTTGCGAGATGTCGTTAGTTTTTCGTGTCAATCGAGTGTCCGCTTCGTAATTCAGTGTGCAATTTTTAAACGAGAACAGTTCAACGGAACGTCAATTCGAAATTTATTTTTGTTAATACGTGCAGTGGTCTAATAAACGAAAGAGGACGACAGTAGATAAAACTATTTTCTTTTAGCAGTGTAATTGATAATAACAAAGAGGAAAACAGTTTTTTTTTTTTTTTTTTTTACATTTCTGTATTTATTGACCATAAATGATTTGTTACAATAAGTAATACAGATAACTTATAATTAGCTTAGCTTTAATCGTTTACACATACTTGCTAGTACATTTTTCAAACATTATTATAAAGTTATATATTTCATGGGTGGACAAGATAGGAGTAGGTGGGGCTTCCTGGAAAAGGTCAGAAAACCAGGATATATTTATTTACTTAACCTATAACTAATTTGCTTAACTTAACTTAACTTAGCTTAGCCTAGCTTATCTAATTATTAAATCTATTATTATTACAATAAGTTAGAGTAGGGTGGGGCGGGAGGTATAGTGGTCGATGGGTGGAATTTGGGTTAGGGTGGGTACTATCAGTCGGGGATATAGGTTGGGGGAACACTTTCCGATTGGTCGTTGAAACGCAAGATATTAGAGCAGGGTGGTATATTACAATATTTAAACTGGTGAGGTGAGAGTTCAGTATTGTGGTATACAATCTCATTGGAGTTGTTGACCAACCTGCCAGAGGTGAAGAGGGTTCTGGTGTGGAGACAGTTCGGGTAGGCAGTTCGGTTGTCTGATGGAGTCGATGTGAGCGCATTTATTATCGGATTGGGATTATTGGGAAGATTTTCGATAAATTTGATGGACAGCTCGAGGAAGCGTCGATCTATACGTTCAATATTAGCGGCATAGTAGAGCGAACTACTGTTGTAATATTTGTGGGAGTTAGGATGTCGGTTGAGGCCAGTGATAAGTCTGAAGCATTTCCTTTCGAAAATGCGTAGCTTCTCCATTTGGGCGGGTGTGATATGGTACCATATCGGGCATGCATATGTGAGAGTGGGTCTGATTATTTGTTTGTAGATAAGTGATTTGGCTTTGGGAGAGAGACCATTCGGTTTGTACATGACTTTTCTGCAGAGGTTCAGTTGGGTTGTGGCTTTACGAATCGTATTTTTAATGCGGGCGGAGAATGACAGATTGTTGGTAAAGGTTATACCTAGATACTTTAAGGTTTTGTAGGGTTTAATTATATTGTCATTTATTTTAATTCTGATTTCATTATGGCAGCGAATAGTGTTGTTTGTACAACTCGCGTTTCTGCCTTTAAAAACTATGAGCTGAGTTTTGAGGAAAACAGTAAAAAAAATGTGCTCCGTGTTTTATTTGTGGCAGCGTCTCTTCGCTCCGTAGTGTTTACCTGTGAGCCGTATTCGGCGGAACACTCTAACGTAAATCATCATTGACATTCGAACAAGACAAACATCCGCTAAGCTATCATCAGCAAATGAGTAAATTGGGTTTTGGGTAATCGACAAGGAATAATTTAAAGATAAGGAAGAGAGTGGGTGAGAGTACCGAACACTGGGGAACACCTGCATTAATTTGATTGGAGACAGATTTGACACCATCAACAACCACTTGAATTGAACGGCTAGAAAGACAGTCTTTTATCCATTGGATCACGGAGTTGTCCACTCGATAGGAATGTAATTTTGACAAAAGGACTGGATGCCAAACTATGTCGAAGGCTTTTGAAATATCCAATGCTATTACCTTGCTTTTGCCGAGGTAGAGGATGGAATAGCTCCACTTTTCGGAAAGGTATGCCATTAAATCTTCTGTGGACCTGTTACTTCGAAAGCCATATTGGCGGCCATTGAAGTGGTCATTTGATTCTAGATATTTCGAAAGTTGACGGTTAATCAGTGATTCCATTACTTTCGCGAGAAAAAGAGTTAGTGCGTGGGGGTTCTCTATACCACATGGAGAACCAGCCCACAATTTCATACCTTATTTCGATCGCTTTTAGCGCGTCATTTCTACCCTTATTCTCCTTATAAGCTATTCCACCTGTAAATCATGTAAAACGGACGCATAGCTAAACTCATTATCCTATGCAGATAATGCATAATTGAGTTTAGGTATCTTTTCGCCATACGGCAACCCCATTTCGCTAACCCATGAGATTTCCACCGGAAATCGCATCATGTCGGTTAGCAACGGCATAGTCTGATTAAACGATGCGGTTGCATAATCATGCAACCACTGGCGAAATTATCAAAGCATTTAATTTAGTTCGCATGATCAGATTTCCCTAGCCAATGCGGCGTCCTATTCACTTTCTCCATACACTCCATGCGCTGGGGATCAATGTTCTCTTTTCGTAGTTTTTTAGTTACATTTTCCTCTCCTCCACAGTTCTGTCTCCCTACACGTCAATGCACGCTGAGGTCATCACATTCACCGAATTGGGTCAGTGGGCTAGTCTCAGATCTGATTCATGCACACACAACCAAACCCACCCCGAAATAATAGTACTTTGTGTTTCTGTTCTCTCATTCCTCCATGTTCGTCGACTATCGAATTAACCGATCTATTCACCACACATCGACGGGCGTGGCACATGAGAGAGCAGACGCGTTAAGATGATCTCTATTGGTTGGCCTGTGTGCAAAAATTAAATTACCCATCTTCATCCCTTTTTCAGTCAGTCGTTATTCAACTACCTCGCTGTGTGCACGCTGGTGCACACGCTCCAACCACAAGTTTTGGAGAAAATCTGGTTAACAATTAACACATTATATACGAATGGAGACGTACCGTGAAATCAATCGTGAGTTAATACTTAATAATCATCAACTTCGTAGTGCACTAGCTAAATCGAAACGCGCGAAGTAAAAGGGAAGTGTTGTCAGACGAATTTAGTGTCCCGTTAGTCAATCGATAAAGAGAAACGCGTTGGCTTTTTAAAATAGACAGTTTACAATTATAAAATTTTTCAACGGAGTAACTAAAGTCAAAACCAAAAATAGATAAGTTCTAAGTTAAGCGAAAATAAAGAAAAGGATATATTAACAAATGAACTACACAAGCGCATTTCATTCCTCTCCTTTTTTTTCTGGATATTTTTGAGAAGTGTGTTCGGCGAAACAAGTGTCGGGGATTAAAGTGAATCCGTGCCGTACGTCGGCATCCATACTACATCCCCACAAGTGCTATGCGCCGATAGAAAGAGAGGGACGATTTGTCGCCCATTTTGAGAATTGGCTGGAAGAGGAACATCTCTTCAAGAGAATTGGGGAACGTCATCAGGACCAGCGGATTTGTTTGCGTTTATCTCCTTGAATGCGCGAGCAACAGTACGCGTTCGGAAGTGAATCTGGCTCATGGTTTGCTGCTTCTGCTCAAGTTGAGCAGGAACTGATGTGGTATCAGACAGCGTTGAGTTTGCTACAAAATTTGCAGCATGTCGATTCGCTTTCTCTATTGCACTGGTGACTGATCTCTCATCGACTATAAGCGATGGAATGGATGACGAGACCTGTTTCTTGTTTCTATCTTCTTTTCTCTCTTTCCTGCATTCCTACCTGTTTTTATTCATCTGCTTCTTATATGCCTGCTTCTTGCTCTTTGTGTTTTCCCGCGTCCCTCTTTCATTTATCCTTTGTAAAAGGGACGCCTCTTCTCTTCAGAGCTTGGGGCACCAACTCCATCAGGTTCACGAATGCCCAGAAATGTCTACGAGTACTACCTATGGGAGAGTGTAGTATTTGTTGTCTCACTATCTGGTCATGCAAGAACTTTGCGCGTTGAAGATGCGGATTGCAGTCATTTCTAGTTCTCTTAAATCTCTTGTGGTTTTCTTCAATACTGTTTGATTTATACAACCGTAAGCTCAACTCTTTATTCTTAATGGTTTTGTGGGGTTTAGATCGCGACGCCAGAATGGGGGAGAGTTCTACCTCGTCTGCACCAGTTCTAAGTGTCTGCCGCGGACCGAAAGAAAAACACAAAACAAGAAAATCTCCACAACACACCGTCCACAAGGACTAAAGTAAAACGCACAATTTGGTTTGTTATGATTTGTTTTATTTTGGTGTTAAAAGATAGATTTAAAGTTATTTTAGTACACACCGTACTAGCAAAAAAAAAAAAACTTTACCGATACTTTAACTAAAATTATTATTAAGATTAAATTATTACACACACGACTTGCTGGGATATTCGCGTCTCCGTGTGCACCGGAGAGCGGAAGTCGGCATGACCGTGGTGGTCAGCATGGAATTTGACTCCACGATATTTAATCGTTTTGGGGTGAGTTTTCCCAAGAGAGAAAGTGTTTCTCTCGTGGTGAAAACAAGGAAGAAAGACTTGGCAGTGTATGTGTATGTGTGAGTGAAGATCACATTTGTTTTTTTTTATACGCAAGGCCATGGGAATGAACCTGATACAAAGAAAGAAAAAAGGGATCGTAGAGTTCTTTGTTTATGTGAGAGGTCACTGGGAAACGAATCCAGAAGTATGTAGGATAAAAGGAATTTTTGGCCTGAGAGTTCAACTGAGTAAACATTAGATGGTAGGTGCATTTGGGATACTAGGATGATTGAATTGCTTGCGTATCGCCAGAATTCCTGCTGAAGGACAGCGGTCTTTTGTTTACTCATGGTGTGAGTTAGGGAAATAGTCTCAACGTGGATGGTGCTAATTACACGCAGCTGGTGTTGGACTATTTATCGCTGGCTAAAAGGGTCGACAGCCGATGTGTGCATAGATAGTTTTTATGTACACATATTGAGTTTGGGATTAGCCAACTCAAGGGTAAGATTCCCTGATATGCGGTCGTATGATATGCGTAGCGATGAATTTTATTACAGGGAATTTATGGTAAGATAATAAAGAACTCTTACAGGAATATGTATTCGAAGGGAATGCAAGGAAAGGTAAGAATTCTTTTACTGAAGCTTTTTAGATTATATGTTTGATAATCCTAGATGCGTAAAGCATTTAAGGTGCTAATGCGATTGCATTAGCGAAATTACGGAAGTTGGGTAGCAGTTATGGGGGTTTTTCAGGTAAGTGGGCCGTGGGGTTTGGCGGAACCGCCACAGTTTCTCTGCACCCGGAATCGAACACATATTTCTCTTGGGTTTGATACTCTTTACTCTGTGCGGAATAAAGGTTCGCATGCCAAATAGAAACATGCCTGTCAATGTGTCCGCTGTAGAGTTAACATCGTTACTGAGGTGTTGTGTGCCCGGAGTGACGAAGCCACTGAGAGTTATGCACATTGAAATCACCCGCAATAACGATTTCAGTGTGCGGATATACAACCAAGATCCTATTGATAGAATCAGATAGCGCATCAAATGCGTTAAAGGCTGTGTTACACGCAGATTTCCAATACTCCGATAATTACATATATGCAACACCTACTACTCCTATAATGTAACATATATTTACATATAACATGTATATTACTCTTTGCTGTACGCAAATTTCCAATACATTCCATATAGCGTGTATACTATACGCATGTAGCCCATAATCTAATAAATCTGTTACACGTAGAATTCCTATACTCTACATGTGTGCTATACGCAAAATTCTGTAAATATAATAATGTTGCATACATATGGGACATCTTTTGTTAACTATAAACGGAAAGAATTCTTTCGGTGTAGCATCAAATATAATTTCTTGCTGCAACCGATGAAATCCTTTCGATGTAGCTGTGAAACCTTATCACATGCCTACCTGTTGATAAACGCATTTCCAGTTCTCATAATCAGAATTGCAATTCTGTAATTCTCACGTTCCATCTATCATCATCATCGGCACTACAACCGGGATCCGGTCTTGGCCTTATTTAACAAATCTCTCCACCGGTCCCGATTTCGAGCCGATGTCATCCAGTTTAGCACTCCCAGGCTCTGGGCGTCCTGGTCTACGCCATCCCTCCATCGCAGACAAGGTCTGCCGCGCTGTCTCCTTCCATCTATGCCCTACAAAAAATGCTCATCACCTTGATGATTACCCAACATCAAGGAAATTCCACCCACACACATGCATGCTATTGGCTATGGGCAAATCAGATTCACATCACCTTGAATCGAAATTTTCTCATGGCATTGGGGTGGGGCTCCAGCCAGAGTAAGCGTAAGGTTGCCCCCTCAGGGTGAATGGCGGCAAAATTGCAACGTTGCACTTCCCATCGTCGTTGACATGGCCTTTGACTGGGGACTGGCATCCGGTGGCTGTCTCAAGATGAGACATGAATCGTGGGAAAGAATGTAGGATTCGGACTGGATTTTGAGGTATAAATAGGGAGTTCTGTTGGAGGCACAATCCAATTGAATTCAATCGGTCGGATTGAACTGACCCATTGGTCCGCCTACTACAACTGAGGTAGTTAAATTTAAACTAAAATAAGTAAAACCGTAACATTAATATAATATAATTAAAACGTAATATAATATAAAACCAAATAGTCGGCCTGTGTGTTGTCTTTATGTTGGCATCAGCAAGGATGCGAGTTCGATAAAAACACCACGGATAGTTCACTGGAAATTAACACCTGCAGAATGATGATCAATTAAAACTCTGATGTTGTTGTTCCGCAGCAGCACACGGTCGACAAGATATCCAGAAGTAAATGAAACACGAAACTGGAGAATTTGGTTTAATAGATGATCTTTATTGTAACTTAATATGTATAATCCAATTGTGGTGTACGTAAAGGTTTTCACATTTGATTACATTTATATAATATTGAAGGGATAATCGACATATCGTCTCAAAGCGAGAACACAACCGATTTAGACTCGATTTTTAAATTCCATTCGTCTTTTAGTTTTTTTGTTTTCTGACCGCACGAATCTGAATTTAAGTTGACACTGTCTTAACACAGATTTAACGAGAAAAGGTAATTGTTGTAGTAGTGTTCGTAGTTGTCCGCTGTTCCCTTCAGAAAATGTTGAGTGGTAAGCCTTGTATGACGTTACCATTGACGAGAGGAATCCAATGAAAGGCAGGAAGGAACCACACAAACCAAAGTCCGAGATCTTTACTTCAGGAGATTAACCTGGCGATGATTTCTCCGAGGGTGTGAGCCAGGTGAAGGTTGGCTGACGAACATGGCAAATGAAAGAACAAAACAACTCGAGGAATTTACCCTTCTTGTCCGTTTTACTCGTGATGACGATGCTTGCTCCGATGTAACGAGCCCGTTGAAGGTTGGTTGCAGACTGACGAAATGGCATAACTGCCAATTCAAAAAGTGACGCCATGACATCATCGTGGTGACAATGATGGCCAGTTGGTGCCAGCTGCTGCGCAACTGGTATACATGCGAATGTACTAGATTTCTCCAGTACATTCCAGCACATTTAATTGCCAATCCGCAACAGTAATAAACGAGATTTTCTCTGGACTCTGTTATTTCAATATCGACACAGACTTTGACGAAGCGATCCTTGGGCACGTGTGTGCTGTTGGGCGATACAAATCTGACTCCTCGATGCTGGGCAACATTGACCCAGCCTCGGGGATTGCGATGGGTTTCTACGCACACCATCGCAGGGGAAACAATCCTTCCTTCGCCCCCAATGACCCATGAAAAACGATTTTCATTCCATTGGAAGGTTCGCATGAATATTATCCAAAAAAATCAGATGCCTTTAGCGAAGGAAAGGGAAAAAAGGGAAAAAAGGAAAAACACATATGTCACAGGTCAAACATGCTGATCGATGCATGGACCGGGCATATCGCCGCCATCCGATTGACGTTAAGTCAATAGATCCTTTGCCCACGCTGGCTAGGCACAGGGTGGATGGAATAGTGAGGCTGGCGGAACATACCGTCATAAATCATAGGAATTGGTTTCCTATTCTGTTGGTCTTAAATCAACAGACCTCGAGGAGACGATCGAGGTCACGATGCATGGGTGCATATTATTTTAGGATACGTTAATCCCAGAGATGTTGCAAACATATTTTCTTGTGTTTACTTTGGTAAACGAAAGCCGTTTCGATAGCCAGCGTGAGAATCGTGGCTACTCGTTGTTTGGATAACATATCCTTAGTCATGACCGATGCTGGTGATCGTTCCTCGATACGGCAACGGATCGTATAATTGGTCATGCTGGTATGCAAACAAATATGCGTACTTGAAGGCCAATGGTTTATTTGTTCCTTTCTTCCCTTCGAAAAATAGATCGTAGGGCATGCCGTTGGAAATCTGGCTTGCAGATGTGTAAGCCAGCATGTAGCCCGGTATGTCTTCTTGGACAATGGATGGGTGAAACAATTACACACGGAAAGGTTGGCGTGTGTTTGGTGGACATGTGCCGTCCCTTGTTCGGTCAATTCATGACGGATGCACCGAGGGTAGCTCGGTTGATGCTATGGTTTGATGTCATGGCAAGATGATAATCTTGTCATGAATTCATGTTTCAGGAATGACTGTTCGAAGGAGGGCTTGGAACGGCCCATATACAGGTAAGCTGCGTAAAATAGGCGCAGGTAAGTTATGATAATGGTAATTGCAGGTTAGGTGGGGTTAAAGCCCCCACAGGCCTTTTTATTTTGGGCGAGTCAGAAGGTTTAACATCCAGAAACACGCCTACGGCCAGAAGAGCCGGAAGCCACCACTCACGGGCTTAACCAAGCAGGAAGCCACAATAGGTAAGTGTTGTATAGAGGTATACAACAACTGCGTTTGTATCCAAGTTTGGGCTTCGATAAAGAAAGCAGTAATGTATTATATGCCTACGAACGTGAAGTTTTAGCCACGAGAAATTAAATTCTGGATGAGCAGAGCGCATATTATGGCAGAAGCTGATACGCAATATCACTTGTATTTGTGTGGCTAGACCACGATGTGGAAAAAATAGAGGCACTAAGTTATATCCGGATATAGTAAAATCAGAAATATCTGTATCAGTTATTACCTGGGTCTCGCTAAGCGCAGGGATAGTTGGTTACTGGTTAAGGACGTGGGCAGACACAGAAGAGAAATAGCATCTTAAGCCGTGAATGTTACAAAGATCGACGTGAAATTCTTATTCCATTGAAATGGCCTGATACAGAAAATCATTACCCTCTAAGTAAAGAATGCTAATCAGGACCAGCGATAGAAAAGCGAAAGCAACCACTACAGATGTTATGCCCTTGTAGTAGGTGCCGAAATCCAGGCCACATCCCTTCCATGACGAACATTATGTCACTCAGATACCAACAATCTAGCGAAGGGAAAGTATGCCACTATACACATATATAGTGGCATACCTCGGATATCGAAAAGTCTGCTTTAAAAAATCTGAATTGTCTTTTCAGGACAAAAATATATATTATGTAGATTATCTAACCCTTACAAATCCCAAATTATATTGGTGTTCAAACACTGTTCACATGTTTGCAGTTTTACTTCTAAGTGCACATTTGAGCTACTTGAGAAGAGTAATCCGATTACTTGAAAACACAGCACTACATTCACTGCTACATCGAATCCCAGCGCTGGATTTTTGCTTCTTTTGCAGACATTATCACGGCAACTAGTCCAAGGGGAACCCTGATGTCATTTAAAAAAAAGGTGATTTATTTGCTCGCTTCAAGGCGATTCAATAGATCCCACCAACTTTTTAACGTCATGTACGAGTACAGTATATCGTATAGTATTAACTCGTTTTACTATAGGAAAAGATTTTTATAACTCCTGTCGTTAGAATATTGCCGGAATGCTACAATACGCAATTAGTCAAAAAAGCCAAATTTTGCTTATTAGCATCTCACGGCCCTATCTGAGCGTTATAAGACCGTCTCTCTCAAAAATAAGTATTTAAAAACAATTCTTCAGAGGAGTATTAAAAATTAAAATATCTTATAATAGGCGGTGAACCTATGGCGCAAAGTTGAGGAATACTCTATTAAATGTCCGCAAAGACGGGCGGCTCACGTAGCATCACCTATCGTATTACACTTTAGATTATATGATTTGCAACATCATCCAAGGTTTTTTTTTGGATTCTAGAGGAAGTACATAGTTATACATCTGCCACATATGAATAATTCTGTCTAAGGTTAAGTATCTTGGTTTTTATTGCTTTCTTTCTTTTTTTATAGGGTAAATAACACATTAATATTTATAAGCCCTTGTTGTGTATATGATAAATTATAGATACATACGCTTTTGGTACAGTGCCACGAATACAAGGGTTCTCCGTAAGATCATGGGTGTTAAAATGTTCCCTTCTTCGACTTTGAATTCCAATGAATAATTTAGATTTGAGTTTTACTGCGGAAGTAACAAAACCTTCTTGAAGACATAACACACAAGGTTGGAGCCGTGCAGCGCCATTGTCCAACTCAACCAGCACATGCGACACTCTCGCTTTTAGAACCCACATTGTAAAATGAAATCGAAAACGAAAGAAAGGCACAAGACTGATATAATTTATTCGACGACAAACTACACACCCGACTCCACAAGTTGCGAACATACTTGTCTGGTAAAACACCATTTTGGAGTAGGTTCATCAACAGGACCTCTGGGTATCGAACTGGTCACCGTCAACTGGTGAAAAGATCTACGGTTTCGCAAGCTATAGCCTTCAGTTAGCAGGTTGATTGCAAAGACTATCGGATACACGAAATTCCGTAAATCTAGCTGGGTCTATAGAGCTAATTAGAAAGGTTCTCCGTTTCAAATTTCAGCAGATTGGGCTCAGCTTTCGTGAGTCAATCACCTTTTCAAGTATGAGTATGATGATTGCTTAGGAACATTAATTCCCAGGCATCGAATTGACTGCTGAAATATAAATGTTACTTTTTCATCTGTCCTGGTAGCTATTTGTTGTAACTTCGTTTTTTTGGTTTTATAGTTATATTCAAGTTTTTTTTTATGGGTCAAAGCCCACAAATTGATGGTTTGTTTTGTTGGTTATAAATGGCAGTTGAATGTTTACTGGCAGTCGCGTTTAGAAAACATAAATTTGTGACAGAAGTAATCGCAGAAACTGGTTTAAGATATTGCAACATCGTAGGCAAGAATATCCAGCATAAATAGACTATTCAATGCTAATGTTAAGGTCAGAACGGGCTTGTATATGAAAGGAAAATTTATGTAGCATTTCAGTAAACAATTTTGATTAAGTTTATAACGATATCTAATGACAGATTTTTAATTTGTAATGTTGTCAGGGCATCAGTAGATTGTGCGATTTTTATTTTACATATTATAGTTGGTAGTTTCGAACACGATAGACCCATTTAATAGGTGCTTATAATACATTTAAAATGCTTATTAGCGACCCAGTTAAAGGCCATTTACCATTGGTAGTGGAATTACTTTATTGATCATTTACTACTGGTAGTAAAATCAAATATGAAACGGATTACATTTTGTATATACTTTTCTCAGCGCACCCGAGTTGCCATGTTATGTTGTTATGGTAACAATTTAAATATAATTTAAATATGGTAATTAAAGGAAGGTGACTTACTTAACAGGGTCTTGAATTGTTGGACCGTTATTTGGTCGTTGTGACTGGTTCCTGGGTACAGGGGGTGTTGATCCCCCTAATCTGGTCCGCTGGTCCGTTGTTCCGGGACTTCGTCCGCTTTGTTGTAAATAGAGATCCTTCATTTTCGGTAATATCTGCTCCTTTGTTTCCTTTCTCGTTTCAGTCGTGGATAGTTACGACAAACCTTTAAAATATTCTAGAAGTTGAGATCCTTTCTTTCCGGTTGCGTAATATCTGCTCCTTTGTTTCGTTTCTAGTTTCAGTCGTGGATAATTACGACAAATCTTTAAAATATTCTAGAAGATGTTCACGTCCGAAGCGTTTTGCCGACATGTGCGTTCTAGTTCAAATCGGTTTCTCAATTATGCTTTTTTTTGCCGTTGACGTTTTAATTTTTTATTCGGCGCCAACGCCTTTTATTATTATTTTTTCTGCCAAGTAGAATTTTCCTAAAGTAGTTTATGCAACTTGGCGATATTTTCAATTTTTAAGGTAGAGAGGGGAAATTCGTGGCTTATAGTTTGTTGGGCGAGGGCATGGACACGAGGTCTGTAACAGCCATTAAGTAACCGTAAGCGCCGTAGACCGCTGCGAAATAAAGGACCTCGATGGCGACTGCCCTACAGGTCATAAGATTTATCTGAAACAAAAAATCGAAAAAGTTTACTGGTTAGTATGAGTGTGGTTATGGCATGAACCACGAAAAATGAAATCTATGCAAAAATAACCAAATGGCGACGTTTGGGCTTTTAATGAATGTTTTCGTTCTTTTTTTTTGTTTATAAAAAAATCAATTTACAACGTATCGGCACAATTATGGTTCATGAGATTAATTACGAGTTTTAAAAAAAAAACATTAAGATTCGTTGAAAATTGACTGAGTTATCACAGTTGCCAGCTCGAAAAACGTTGTTTTCCACAACGCGTTTAAAGTTTTAAGTGTAGTAGCTACCTGCTCGGAGGCTCATAACTTTTTAACCGTTAAGAATTTCGATTTTTCCTTTTAACATGATATTCTAGACAGTTATAGCTATCGAATTCCGAATTTGACCAAAATTTGACCCAACTGATGAGAATGTACCCTTAATGCATCTCTTCGCATACAAATTCCCTATACGAATTCTTTCCAAACTGATCATGAATCCCCAAACCATCTGGCACTCTGGTATGCCAATCAATTCCGCCGTCCACGTGCACACCGCACATCCCTGACAATTCCACGGCCTCGGCGGCCTTTTGTCTAAGGGACAAAAGCAAACACTAGCGACTAGTGTCATAAAACGAATTCCTTCGCATGTAAACATGCATAAAAATTCGATCCCTTTTCGTTCAGAAAGATACGGTACACGACCACCCATCGTATACCTAAATTGCTTTAGCATCACCAGCATAATAGTAACACGACTATTTACCCAGCTGCAAAAGATTCGCCCATGATTTGTTTTCCAACGAACAAACAATCACAACTTCGTGCTTAGCCACCAAACGAATTATCCAGCATATACAAATGCAAACAAATTCGTTTCGGCCACCGACCCAAGATACGATATACATTATTATTATTATTATTATTTATTACAATGTAATTAATTACACAATAACTTAATTCTAAATAGCGCTAGCTGCTAGGGCTTTCGGCTAATATCGAGTTACTTTAAATTTTGTTATGAAGGTTAGTAAGTGTTAGTAATTCGTATGTGTAGTTGATATTCTGTTCTGATGGTTTTGCCAGAATGTTGCTGAAGGTGTCGTTTCCAAATAGTTGGTTTGCGATGGTTTGGACTTTTGGGCAGTCGAATATGATGTGATGTGGAGTAAGTGGGACTTGGTTGTTGCAGTTACTGCATTGTGGGGGGCTGGTTTTTGTAAGGATGTGTTGGTGTGTGATTTTGGTGTGTCCTAGCCGGAGTCGTAGGAAGCATTTTATTTTTCTGTTTGAGACTGTTGTTGGGTAAGTAACGGGTTTGGTGTCCTGTTTAATAGTGCTGTACAGGTGGGTGTAGTGGTGCCATTCCTCTTCCTCCACGTTCTTAAGGGCATTTTTTACCTGTCTTCTTATGTCCGTTTTGTTAGGATAATAGAAGGAGACGAGAGGCGACTTTGTCCCTAGTTTTGCGGCCGCGTCGGCCGCTTCATTTCCACTAATGTTACAGTGCCCGGGGGTCCAAAGTAGCTTTATTTTATTAGCTTTCTTAATAATGTTATCTTGGATTTGACGAATGACAGCATTTGTGGAGTTTACGTTGGTTATTGCTTTTAGAGTTGAAAGGCTATCAGTACAGATAATCGTTGGGATTTTCTGGATCAGTTTTGTTGCTTCCAAAATTGCCGTTGCTTCCGCTGATAGGATGGAACAAAAGGTGGGAAGTGATCCCATTCTGATTATTTCTTTGCGATCGTTGACTATAGCAAATGACACATTTGATTCGTTTTTGGAACCATCTGTGAAAAACAGGTTCCAGTTTTGATGTTTGTCGATGGTATCCTTGAAAAGTTTTTGATAGATTATCTGATTTGTTGAATGTTTTGGATAATGGGACAGGTCATCTAAGATTGTATTTCTCGGAATTAACCATGGAGGGTGTTGTGTGCGGTGGGGTTTTGAAATATTTATAGGGATATGTAAGTCCTTGGCTATATCGATGGCCCTTTCCAGTCCTGAGCGGTATCTCGACCTTCGTTTTTTTTTATAAATTTTTCGGATGTCCTGCACTATGGGGGTTGCTATAGACATTGTAAATTTGTAAGCAAGTGTAGCTGATATATATTTTAGTCTCTTTTCTATAGATGGGAGACCGCATTCGACGAGGATGTTTTTAATTGGTGTTGTACGGAATGCTCTGGTACTTGCTCGAGCTGCGGCGTGATAGGGAGATTTTATTGTTTGCAGGGTCGTTTTGCTACATTTTCCGTATATCATTAGTCCGTAGTCGATTTTAGATAGGATGATGGCTTTAGTTATGTTAATAAGGGTGTTAGTATGTGCAGATCCATTCTTATATGCTAAGTATTTTACAATGTTTAATCTTGCAGCTAGGCTTTTCTTAAGTGCTAAACAATGTTCTTTAAAATTGTATTTACTGTCAAAGAGGATACCGAGGATTTTCATGGATTGGATTGTAGGGATTGTGTGATTCTGAAAGGGAAGTGTGATGTTTTTGCTGCAGCTGGTTTTTCTACAAATGTGTAACATTTTAGTTTTTTCGAGGGAGATCTTTGCGCCTGAGGTTTTACACCAATTAGTGATGTCGTGTAGTATTTCTGAATAGGTAGATTGTACTTCGTTGAGATCGTTTACGTTTGTTAGAATAACTAGGTCGTCAGCGTAGAGGCAGTGTTTTATGTTTTTATATTTTACGAGAATGTCGTTTATTCCGTCAAAGGCTATAGCGAATAATAGGACTGATAGTGGAGAACCCTGTGGGATACCGTTTTTTATGTTGTATATTTGTGAGAATGCACCACCTGTTTTGACTCTAAACTTCCTGTTAGAAAGAAAGGACTTGATTATGTAGAACATATTGTTACCAACTCTCCATTGCGCTAATTTATTCAAAATCACATGAGGACCGATCCGGTCGAACGCTTTTTCAAAATCTATGGAGAGAATTGTTGTATGCTTTTTGGTTGACAAAGAAGATGTGATGAAGTTGTCGATATGGAGTAGCGCATCATCGTTCCACGTCCTTGCTTGAAACCAACCTGTTCAATGCTTATTAGATTGTTTTTCTCCATGAACCAGTTGAGTCGTCTAGCTACAATTTTTTCAAATGTTTTTCCTAGACATGGGAGTAACGATATTGGGCGATATCCTTTTGCCGAAGTCGGTTCGCCGGTGGGTTTTGGAATGGGTACAATTGTGGCTATTTTTCACACTTGTGGAATTACACCTGTTTGGAGTATGTTATTGAAGAGATGGAGTATTCGGTGTCTCAGGAGTGGTGGACTGTTCTTTAACATTATGTAATCGACTCGATCATATCCTGGTGTTTTACCTGTGGCGCCGTGTAGGGTTGACTCTAATTCAATTTTATTGATCGGGAGATCTATTAATTTAGAGGATGGGCTTGTGTGAGGGGACGGGCTAATTGTGTCTCTTTTGGCAGAGAGAAATGACGGATGGAAGTTTACGTCTTCTGCGTAGTTTGACCATGTTTTGCCGAGATGGTCGGCAATTTGAAGGGGAGATGTGAGAGTGCCTGAGTCGGTGTTCATGCATTTTATTGAGAGGGGGCGATACTGCCCAGTTAGCGTTTTTATATCCGCCCAGATTTTTCTGGGAGTGGAGTTCGGATTTAACTTTTCGGTAAATGTTTGGAAGGCTTTTCTTTTTTCTTCCTTGGCATTTTTGCGAAAAAGAGCATTTAACTTTTTATAATTGATTAGGTTAAAATCGGAGGGGAATCTTTTGAAAATTCTCCAGGCTTCTTGTTTTTTCTTCCTTAGGTTGTCCAATACTGGATTCCACCAGGGAACTACCGCCTTATGGAGTTTTCGACTTGTTTGTGGTATCGAGGCATTTGCTCCTATTCGGATTGCTTTAGTGATTATGGCTGTTTCTTGATTAATATTTTGACTCTCTACATGTTGACTTAGTGCCTGGGTAGTTATATTTTGAAATTTACTCCAATTAGCAAGTTCGGTTTGGAATTTAGGAAGAAGTTTGGAGGGTTTGGGACACATGCTAGTGTTAATGTTTATTATTATTGGAAAGTGGTCGCTCCCGTGCAGGTTGGGTAAAGTATTCCAAGTGCACATTGGGGCCAATTGAGGTGAGGCTAGTGATAAGTCTACATGTGTGAAGGATTTGTGAGTGGAAAAATGTGTATGGCTACCGTTATTGAGTAGTGCTAGATTTGCGGTCAGTATGTATTTCTCTACGGTTTTTCCCCTTTTATTAGTGGACGAAGATCCCCAGATGGGACTCCACGCATTAAAATCTCCGAGGAGAAGTATCGGTGTTTGGATGCTATCTGTGATAGTGGTAAGATCGTGTATCGTTATTGGTTGGGATGTGGGGGTGTATGCTGATATTATCGTGAGGTTTCTGCCGATATTTATTTCTACTGCTACGACCGAGATTGCAGAGTTTACTACTATAAGTTTATGTGGGATTGATCTATGTATAAGTATACCTGTACCATGTTTAGAAGCAACATTTTCCGTAAGGTTGTGAAAGAATGCCGCGTATTCTTTGGGTCCTGTGGCCCGAGAGTCGTGGCGGATGTGCGTTTCTTGTAGAGCTATGATGGATGGTTTCAGATCTTTGATGAGTATTTGGAGCTCATGCATATTGTTTTTGAGTCCGTTCAGATTCCATTGTAGTATTGTGAGTTTATGGACATGAATGCTATTGTGTATATTAAACCTGCTGCTGTTGGGGATTTTGTCGTTGTAAGGGTTCAGTCTCCGTGTCTCGAGTGTTGAACCATTCAAGCCGAAGCCCTGTCTGCTTCGGCCCGAGTTGGGATTTTCTCGAGACACAGAGACTGTGCTTTCGTTGGGAGTGTTAGGGTTATATGTGGTTATTGTGAGGGAGTGGGGAGTTTAATAATTCTTGAATGGTGGGTTCATTTATTTTTATGTTAGTGTTTTTTTTAATAGGTATAGGTTCGTTGTTACGGTTGGTTGTTGTGGGTTTTATGATTAGAGGTGATTGGTTTTGTATGGCTTTACGGTATTCTGCAGATGTAGAAGCGCAGTTTGAAATGAATGAATTGTTTGTCGATGTTGGCTGGAGTGTAGTTTTTGTTGGGTTTTGTTTTGTAGTTTCTTTTATTGGTGGTGTTATATGTGTGGCTGTTGTTTTGAGAAGTGCGGCATAGGATTCCTTTGGTTTGTTTGATGGCGTGGGCTTTCGTTCCCTATATATCCGTTTCGCTTCGGATAGAGAAATTTTATTTCTCGTTTGTATTTCAAGAATGGACTGGTTTTCTATATATTGGGGGCATAATGGTGATGAAGCAGGGTGAGGGCCTTGACAGTTGGCACAGTGGGTTCGGGTGCATTCTAAGTCGGGGTGTGGAGGAAGGTTGCAGTTGTTGCACGCTGGGTTTCGTTTGCACCATTTGGCTGTATGTCCGAGTAGTTGGCATTGGCGGCAGCGCATTGGTCTTGGGATATACTCATTTACTTTGGCTTTGTGCCATCCGATTTCTATGTTACTCGGTGGATTGAAGCGGTCAAATGAAAACAACATTAGTCCGGAGGCCCTGATTTCGCCATTTTGCGATTTTTTAAATTTATGGACACTTACCACTCCTTGAGGTTTCATTTCTTGGACGATGTCTTCTTCCGGAACATTAATTAGGTATGGTGCGTAAACAATACCTTTCGAGAGGTTTAATTTCGGATGCAACTTTATTGTTACCGGACATAGTTGATCGAACCGTTTGGTATTTACAAAACGTAGAGCTGTTTGTTCATCTTTCACTAGTAAGAGAATTGAACCGTCTCTTAGCATGGACACTTTTTCATGTTGTGTACTAATTGAGTCTATAGCACTTTTTAACACGAAGACGTTCACTCCGGTCAGAGGTTTTGTCGCGTCATTAGGAACAATTTGAATAAATTTCGGGTTTTTTTCACTTGTCTTTGTTGGTAATTCCGGGAAGTTCGATTCAATAGGACTAAATGCCTGCCGTTTTTTTTTATTGACGGGGACGTCACCCAAGGACGTTTCCTGCAACATACCGAATCTGTTGCCGGTGTGCTGCTTTGGCCCTAAGGCCATTTTTTATTTATTTCTTTTTTCTTTTGCTTTACTTTGGAACCGGTTAATTTAAAGTACACTAACAAAAGCAATACACTTACAACACGCACAGTACCGTAATAAAATATTCACAGGCGGTTTTGTGTTCACAATTCTTTCACTGCACAATACGGTTAAAATTTGCGTCCTTACTGTTCGAGAGTTCGTCTGGCAATGTGACGATATACAATTTTCATTGTATAAAGTATCGCAACCCATTAGCACCTTTCCCAATGTCTATTCGTATATTTATATAAGGGCATCACTCATCTAAGGTTTTTATGATGCCCTTGTCTCATCTTTTCTTTTACCACATTTCTTCGATGCATCGTCGTTTATTTATTTAGCCGCGATGCACTTCATAGACAACGATCTCCTCGATCCTTTTGTCCTTACCGCCTGCCTGCTTTGTTTTGCCATTGCCTTCGAGCATGAGTAAACAACAGAGATATAAACGATCACACACATACCACCATGATCTTCATTACGAGATCTGGTTTTCTATTCCACAAAGAGGGACTTTACGTCTCTCTTGTGGTAAGTAAAACATATCCTTAGCAAGAGGATATTCACCACCACCGAATCGAGGGTGAATCAAGAGTCAGATTCCAACCCTCGATTGAGTCCTATTACATCCGCCGACCGTGCTGGTCGTGCCGCTCCCGCCACCCCGATGCGCACGGGGACGCGATTATATACGGAGTCGTTGGCGTAGTAAATTTTAGGCGTCATCCATTAAGTTGAGCAGTAGTTTGTCGGGTATTTGATTCCGATTTTGTTAAAGTACCATTTCATCGACGGAACAAAAAGAAATACGTTATATAAGTTTGTGTTAATATTGGTTGGCATCACGTTCGATATTGTTAACTAAAGTAGTGGTTTTTATGTAAAGAATAAAACTAAACAAAACGGCACCAATAAAAAGAACATTTACTTCAACAACATCGCCAGTGTTTTAATATTCCGGCTGCAGTGCCTGGGTGTTTCTAATGTGTTTTCCTGATTATCGGCGATGTGCTGTTTTCGTTCGGTGTTTTAGTGGCGAAGGTTTTATGATGGAGGAGGAAGGTGAACCGAGTGCTCATGCCTGGCACAATACACTTCCTCCCCACAGTTTCATATTGATCCTATAACGGAACCAGTTTTGCACGGAGATATATGTGGCGTTGGATGGTGAACCGCAAATTGGTGGGATCCGTCGGATTGTCTTACAAAGCGCAAATAAATCGAATTCCTCGGAATAATACTGCGGCGTTTCTAATAGATGCACACACAATATAGAAGCAAATAGTGAAGAACACTGAAAGAAAATCGAACAAGTAAAAGCATCAGCCGTATACCAAGCAATAACATAGCAATTTCACATCAGTTGAGTATACTTGAGTTTACAAATCCAATTCGTACACGCGGCAGTGGACTGATGTGTTGAGTATTGGTTCAATTTTTAGTGATTCTAACTGTCATAGCGTCAGCTCGAATCACACACTCTTCGCAAACACTATAATACCACGAATCTCTGAGTCCGCGAGACAATATTTGTAAAACAGACAATGGCCCGCCACGCGCCTTCGATGTGATGGTAACTGCAATCCTTATGTTAGAGTTGCGTTTTCGATTAGGCGGATTGCCCGTCTCTGTATGTTATCAAGTAGTCCGAGCAGATTATAAAGAGGCATAGTACCCCACTATCGCGTCGAGAAATATTTCGGAAAATAAAGGACGTTAGTTTACATGACAATACGAAATTCTATATCGGTAGCGAATCGTTTAGCTACAAAAAAGAATGCGCAGCAACCCTTCTTGTTTGTTTTCTTAAGTTATTCTCCCACTTTTATGTAATCATTGAATGTCTGCTACCCCATTATATTATATCTTATTATATACAAACTGATGTTTGATGATTCCAAATTAACTACGTGCAATGTCTTAGGGTTTCGTTTCATGGGATAAAATTTATTTCTTCATGTCGCTCTTGTATAAACAGTATAACAATTGTCACAAGGTTATCGCCGACCATTACATCTTCCCTAGGAATGACATCAACTGTATGACTATATCCAGAAAACTGGAATTCTATAAATTTCAGACAAGTCTGTAACTCCCTAATATTTCCATCGACTTGAGAAAGAGTGTACCAAGCTGTTCGAAAACTTGGTTGGAAGGGTTTTAGACACTTCGACATGGCATTCGATTGTTCATTTTCATTTTTCATTTTTGCAACATTTTTTATTTTCTTTTTATATTCTTAGTTTCTAAATTAAAACTGAAGAAGGCACGCTTCCTAACAACATTCCCCTCTATAATAGAGTATTCCCGGACCCATCCCATAGGCTCTACTACTAACACGCTACACAACGCACGCACAGTGCAAGACGGAACAAATGCATGTAATAGAATACATGCTGAGTTCAAAACAGGCCAATGGTATTTTCTCAATTCATTTTTTATTTTCGTTTCATTTTCTTAGATTCTAAATTATAAGCTAGACAAAAAGTGCTTAAATTCTAGCTTAATTATCTTATATTATAGTTTACTGGTCCTACGCAGGCGCTCTAAGCTAAGCATTACATGACCATTGTGTGATTTGCCTTTCGGCGACAGAACTTTTTTTGTGGCTGTATTTATGACTATTTGTATAACAAAGAAAAATTAGGGAAACTTTTTTTTAAACTAAAATTTAACTTAAAATTTAACTTACTTTTTTTTTTAACTTAAAATTTAACTTTTTTTTGAAGAACTTAACTTAAATCTTAACTTATATTAGTTCTAATTCTAGAAAAGCTAAGTCTGTGTAAGTTGGCCGATGATGCAGTTATTCTGCCGACATTGGTATTCGGGTCTTTATTTGCCATTCAACCACCAGAACTGTTGCTCTTTAATATTATCGTCCCGGTCTCTGTGGGAGATAGCCCTACTGATGCACAAGAGCTCAGCTTCGGTGCGCGTGACTTCCCGGTCGAAGCACAATCGCCCGTCTACGGATGATCTACTGAAAGTATGGAATATCCAAAAGAAAGTATGGTGGGGATTAACGGGAATATGTGCCTGGAGGAAGGAGGTTTAGTCGGTAAAAATCCGGCATTGCTCTGGACCGGTCAGACATATCTTTTGAAGATTTCCACCCTCTTGGCGGGAGGTGGTTTAGTCGGTAAAATCCGGCAAGCCACTGGATCGGTCAGAGGTATCTTTTGAAGATTTCCAACTTCTTGGCGGGAGGAGGTTTAGTCGCTAAAAATCCGGCATTCCTCTGAATCCGTCGGAGTTATCTTTCGAAAATTTCCACCTTCCTACCGAAACCAAAAAAAAAAAAAAAAAAAACGACCACAGCCCATATTATCAGACGCCAAAGACGTAATCTGCGTTTACTACCGCACCCAAGATCTACTGGTCTCGTATGATTTCTTTTCCACTATCCCTCTGTCCAAGTAGTTAGAGAACATCCAAACTAACCCTGGCCAAACTATCCTTTGAAGTGTGGATGGTCGTTCCTACCTTTGATTTGAGATATTCCCGGGTGACTGTTGTTGGTTCTGTGATCTTGGAATGGGTTCGGGATTATCCGCCTTCCTTTGTGTACTTAGTGCCCGACAATCCTGGACATCGTGCCCATACCGATCACACTTCGTACACTTCGGTGTGTTTCGGCGTCTAAGACATTCGTCGTACAAATGCCCTTTCCTATTACAGAACGTGCAAGTCATGCGGGTAACCCATGGGTTTGGTGTACGCTTGTCCCTGTCTTGACTAGAGGAGTCACTATGATAGTCACCTCTGCCTCTTTGAAGGTGTCATGGTACCTCGGGCTTCTTTGGTTTGGACCCTGTTGGTCTTCTAGAAGTGTGTGGTGGTGTTTCCGACCTAAACGGGTTTATCCCAGGTTGTGGGCGTGTAACGGGGTGGGATCGTCCTGGGAACCTAGTGTTAGTATTCCTATGATGTGTCCCTACTACCCGAGACGCATCGTTTATAGGCCTATTTTGCGTTTGCCTCGATTCCTGGGGGTTTGGTCGAGTATCCCCGTAGGTCCATTCTAAAACCCTATTTGTTTCCTCTGGGGGATCTTGTTCATCCTCCCAATAGTAGAATGGATTATTCTGTAAAACTAGCTGGCTATTTGGTGAGATGGGGTCCTGGTATGTGTCGTTCCTTTCTGGTGAAGGTGACTGGTTATGATACCTCGTTGGTATTTCCTCACTATACCCTCGACTCTCGCTCCTCATCTCATTCTCGGTTTTCTCTAACTCGAGAAACCTAGCAGTAATACTATCTAGGGGGCCTTTTTCTGATTCCACTATCAGATGCCCTAATTGGTCATTTCTGATTCCTACCATCAGAACCGATTTTGCTAATTTTTCGGTCTGGAAGGTGAACCCTGTGCTATTTGCAATCTCATACTTACGCATTGCCGCCTCATTGCAGTCCATTACTGCTTGCGTTATGTGGTGGGTGAAATCGGCGACATTCTTTTCGCGGGATTGTCGCATACGAGAGAGTTTCGCGTGTACCTCTTCGTATGACGCGTGTGGTAGTAGCGTGCTTCGGAGTCGTTGTTCAAAGTCCTTGAAAGTCGCTGGGAGTTGTTCTTTGAACATGCGGCGAGCTTTCCCAGTTAATTTCATAGGCAACCACTGCAGGTACATTTTTTCCTCCTCCTCTGATAAGCTGTCACAGCTTTCAAGGAAATTATGTAGTTCCCTCGCTGCGTAAGGACCTTTCTGGCCACTGTAGACTGTCACGTTGTTTTGGACTAGGTCCAACATTTTTTCCGCACCCAACATAGCGGCGATGGGTTCATCCGTTCTAATTCCTGCGGATAGCCCGCTTGTGTGGCTCCTCGTTTGCATTAACGGTAATGGCTTACGCGCGTTTATTTGTTTCCGTAAGGAGTGGGTACCCGGCTTATTCTAACCGTTGTTCGCTATTAACCATAGCGAACCAAAACATGATTACGGAATTAGCAACCCAACGATGAGGGACAAGGATCAATCTAGATAAATGACCCAACGATGGGGGACAAGACCCAATCTAGATAAATGAAGAGAAAGAAGAAGCTAAAAACCTGAAAAGAGAACACTAAAACAACGGAAAATATTTGGGTACATTTTTCTATAAATCTTCCTCCCAACTTTGATTTCGTCCTCCTGTAATTGGAAAATAAACGGGGAAAAGGGACCCAATATATTTATTTATTTTATTATTTATTATACGGCTTTCTGTTTTTTCTTATCCTAGTCGCTAGTTCCGCTAGTCGGCGTAGGTGCGTGAGAGCCTCGGGGCTCTTCCCGCCACTGGATTGTATCCCCGACGGATTTGATACAACCTCAGCTGGTGGTAACCGGCTGCGCCAAAATTGTTATGGTTATTCACACAATTTATAATATATAGTTTAATATATTTTTGGTAATATGTATATTTACTATATTTAAATAATATTATGGGTAAGTGAAATAGGCTTACTTGGTTTGACCGAGCGTTGAGCGGTGGCTGTGCTGCTTGATTGATTGGTTGCTGGTTGTTCGACGTCAAGGTGCAGGGGGCGTTGAGGCTGCTCCCCTGTTTAGCTACAGTTGTTGTCGTTTTACTTTGTGTTAGTAGGGCTGCTCCCCTGTTCAGCTACAGTTGTTTTCGTTTGACTTTGTATTCGTTTATTCTTTTGGAACTCCCTTTTCACTACGTCTCTCTTTTGTTGTTTAACGTCGTATGTGTCAAATATATTTTCATTTGCCGTTGACGTTCAATTTTTATTTGGCGCCAACGCCGTTTTATTATTATTTTCTCTACCAAGTAGAATTTGCACAAAGTAGTTTATGCAAATTAGGTACTTGGCGAGTTGTTCTCCTTTTAGAGGTAGAGAGGGGAAACTTACGAAAGGGGATTTGTGGATGTTAGGGGGGACCTGGTAGGTCCCTAACAGCTGCTCATAACTACTTGTCCGGCGTTAATTGCGTAGGAGTGGTAAACGGGGACGCCGCCAACCCAAAAGCCGAGCCGCTGTAACTCTTTGTGGATGCATGGGTTTTGCAACCATCAGTCTAGAATTTACATATGTCTCGACGCGACAATTTCGTTTGTCGATAATTCTACTAAAGTGGAAGTAAGCGTCATCGCTAAAGATGCTTTTTGGGCAAAAAGTGACAATTCACCAAAGCCATCTCATGTCTCTATGCAGGGTACCAACGACGTAGCAAAATGGTCGACAGGCTGTAGTAGCAACTGGATCTCGTAGGCGTGTGGGTTAAAATCCTTGGTCAAAATCTTGAACAACGTGGTCGGTGCAAGGATTAATTTCCCCGTACGATGACGAATCGATGTGTTCGGATGCTCAGCTACAACATTGATATTGTCGATGGTACGGGATAGAGACATGTTTACCAGACTACGTTTACCAGAGATCCAGTGTGTTTCAATTTCTGGACGAGTTTAGTATTGTTGGAGAATAATGGTGATCGAAAAAATCGCGTAGAGGGCGAAACGTGTTTTTAACGCCTGTATTCAAAAAAGGTGCACAGTATATTAACTCGTTACTCGACCATGCACCGTTCCATGGTACAATTCGACAATACCCCAAATTAACAAATATCAAAAAAGTACATCATTTGACGTTTCTAGAGTAAATACGCTCCACGTGGCCCGAGCCAATAGGATACTTAATACTTCAGTAACACGAGTATGTTGAGAGGTTCCGTAAGATGGAACTAATTTTCTCTTTCCGTGTGCTGACCGTTTTTGGTAATCATATCAGTTTTAACTTCTAGATAAACGTCCAATTTAGAGTTCATTACCTGGAAGCACGACTTACAGGCATTTAACATAAAGAAGAAGACAAAGAGGCCAGAAATACAGAATGTATTATAAATAATTATACAGATACCACCTCCAATTTTTTTGGGTGTCAGAAGTTCCCTTTGGCTTAACCACGACAGCTCTTCAGTGTTGCAGTGTTATCGGTTGCCCTCGGGTTCCATTTGATTAACACAATTATAAGGTTCTTTATTATATACAATTAGTTGAGCGGTAGCGAATAGCCGTTCATGGTCACTGGATATTTACATAACTCCCCTCAAATAATGTCAGCTGAATCACACCGATGTTGCCTTGTTCATACAAGCAGTTTAAGACAGGCAGTTCTCTGCAATATTAAATTAATGTCTTTGCCGTAGAGGGTGGCTACGTTTATGCTGCACGGCTGGTCTTGTGACTATTGCCATTTACAAGATATTTTTGAATATTGGCACGAGTAATGATAACGAGGGTAAGGTACGAGTATATAAATAAATCAAGAAATAATTTCTTTACTTCAGAAGCAAAGACTTGACTTGAAAATTTTCTTTGTAATAACATGTCCACCCACTGTTGACTTGGAAAAACATTTCTGGTTAGGCAATATACCTCGCACGTTACTCGATTCACAGAGAGAAGCACATATGCGTAAATTAAATTGAAGTAGATATTGGTTAAGGTCAATGATGTACGATTAGAATCTCAAACAGTTCAGACGCGTTTGGCGTGGTAGAACTCTTGGTTTGCCAATAATGAAGTTTTTATTCAAATCACGATAAACACGTTTCTATTTACGCTTGTCAAGTCGATGCTTTTCAATGGCAAATATTATTATCTAGACGAGCAACTTCAAACCATTCGCCCATCATATTGGTTAGAACTCAAACCAGATTTTCAAAGTGCTTCTTTCAACAGATCGTGTTCAAGTTAGGTACTCAGTGTTCGAAGTTGACCACAAACGTTTTCAAACTTTGTCTCAAATGGAATAAATTAATTTTCAAGTGTTGCATAAACTCTGGGGAAACAATTTAATAAAGTAATTTATTTACAGCTAACCTTCGATGAAATTTATTGACTCATAACATTCTTATTTTAACAACGTTTAAATCGAAAATGATAATCCCAAGTGGCAGATTATAGACCAGTTTGTATTTGTACCTACATCACTAGTACCAATAGATACCCTATGGTAAAATATTACCTTTGCATCAAGACCTTGACAATGAACTTGAGGGGGTCATTGGATCCACCACAATCGCTAAGTAAACTAATTGGATTTTTTTTTTTTTATATGAAAAGTGCGAGCAAAAGGATTTTTGAGGTATCTTTAAATGTCGAAGCACTGTGTAGGTAGGAAAAGAGGATGAGGAAGGGAAGGTATCGATGTACTTGAATACTTAGAGATTATAATGATGAGGAAACGCATGAACTGGAAAACCACTCCACCTTCGTCTGTGTTAAACAAATTAAAAAAATTGAATTCAAATTGACGCACTCAAAGCTAAACTATCACACTCATGAAAACACTCACTCTTCTCATTGCATTCAGGCCCTTAAGGCACACAACTGTCATCCACACCAAGAAACGCCAAACTCACATTTTTCAACTTTCCCTTCTTTCTTCTGAGCATCCAGCTTTCGTGCCGTTCCGACGTGTATCCTCATAAAATATATATCCTCAATTTAAACAACAATCCCGTTTTGTTTTTATTGTTCACCCTGCCTGTTCAATAGGTTATGGGCCCAGGTTCGCGGAACGATAAATATTTTTGTGTTGTTTAAATTCTTTTCGCTTAAAATCTCGTGTTGTAAGTCCGCCCTCGTGCAACAGTGAAATTTTACAACACCACGATGGAGAACGAATCAATAAGGATAACCAAACTCAAGGGCATTGAGAACTGGAGTACGTGGAAGTTCCAGGTACGCATCGTTCTACTCTTTAGTGGAGCATGGGACATCGTCAGCGGAGAAAAGGAATTTCCAGAGGAAAACATAACCGAAGCTCATCGAACAGCACGTGCCTCATGGACAAAACTGGACACTTTTGGACAGCGTACTATGGCCACATCAGTCGACGAGGAACCGCTACTTCACATCATCAACTGCACGACTTCCAAGGAAATGTGGGACAAACTTTCATCTGTTTATGAACAAAAGTCGGAGACCAGCATTCACATGCTACTTCAACAAAGGTACAGTGTTCAGAAAGACCCGGCTCACAACATTGCTACACACGTTGCCAAGTTGGAAAACCTTGCACATCGATTGAAGGTTATGGGTGAGAAAATTTCTGATCAGCAGATAATCACAAACATTTTAATGACTCTTCCCTCCACCATCAAACATTTCATCAGTGCATGGGAATCAACACAGCCCGATGAGAGAAATCTTACCAACCTTGTTTCCAGACTTTCAGTCGAAGAATCCAGGCTAGAGCCTGCAAATGCAAGCGACAACGTGGCTTTTATAGCTGGGAAGTCACGACAAAAGAACTTCGAGCAGAAATCCTCAAAATCCTGTCATTATTGCAAGGAGCCGGGCCGCTGGAAGCAAGACTCTTTCAGGAGAAAAGCAGCCAATGAGAGAAAGGCAGAAAAGGAGGGCTACTCAAACAGGAAAAACGACGCGCTGATCAGTGCTTTGACTCTCGGTTCGGACAACCTGGATTGTTCCAGCATCTGGTACCTCGACTCTGGTGCTACGGACCACATGTCTCATCGGCGCGAATGGTTTTCAAATGTCGTCCATTTTCGGCAGCCAAAATCTGTTCGGGTTGGTGATGGCAAAACGATCGCAGCTGTGGGATCTGGAGACATCGAGGTTGAAGTTTTTGACGGAAAAATCTGGAAGCTGAAATACCTGAGTAACGTCCTCCATGTTCCAGATCTAGGCTTCAATCTTTTCTCCCTACGAGCAGCCCTTGACAAAGGCATGTCTCAAAAATCAGACAGCAAGACTTGCCATCTATTGAAAGATGGAAATATCGTTGCAGTGGGAGAAAGATTTGATCAACTTTTCGAGATGAAATTTAGAATCGTCGGAAATGAGCACCAGGCAAACGTCGTCGTCAAACAAGAAACACTCCTCACCTGGCACAAAAGGTTAGCTCATCAGAATTTCGAGCAGATTAGAAAGATTTTGAAGAGGATGAACTTACCCTTTACGGACGACAAAGTCAAATGTGACGGCTGTACCCTCAGCAAGATGCACCGGCTCCCTTTTCCAAAAAGCACCTCAAAAACCGAACGAGTTGGTGAGCTCGTTCATGCTGATCTGTGCGGCCCAATGCCTGACACATCAATAGGAGGCGCTCGTTATTTCTTGCTGATCAAGGACGACTTCAGCCACTGGAGAACTTTGTTTTTCACCAAGGCGAAGTCGGAAACAGCCCAGTGTCTGAAGAAATTCCTTCTCCAAGCAGAAAAACACCTGGACAAAGGCATCAAGGTCATCAGGACTGACAACGGTTTAGAATTTGGCAACAGAAACGAGGAGAAAATCACCAGTGATCTCGGTGTGATACACCAAATAACGGTTCCCTACACACCAGAGCAAAACGGGTCAGCAGAACGCGAGAACAGGACAATTGTTGAGTCGGCCAGGACTATTCTTCATGCAGGAGAATTCCCAAAGAAGTTATGGGCAGAGGCAACCCTCTACGCAGCCTACACCTTGAACAGGACTGGAACCAGCAGCAAAAATGGAGCAACACCTTGCGACCTCTGGCTGAGAAAGAAACCAGACCTTGCCTCACTCAGGTCTTTTGGTGAGGAAGTTTTCGTTCACATCCCCAAGGAAAAGAGAAAGAAATGGGATGTCAAAGCCAAAAAGGGCATATTTGTAGGTTACGACGAAACGACGAAAGGGTATTGAGTCTGGTTTCCTACTGAAAACAAGGTAAACACCTTTCGAGATGTGAAATTCACTGGACAAGGATTTTCAGCAGACAAGTCAAGCAATGAGCCAGCAAAAATGACCTTGAGTGTTCCTCAAGTTGCTGAAGTTGACGAGGAGCCAGAGATCGTGAACTTGGTGAACGGTGGTGAACATTCTGGAAGCGAAGCTGAAGAACCCTTGTATGCGCTAACGGATGATGAAGAGCCACTCGAAGAATCTGTACCACTGCAAAATAACAACCTGAGAAACAGGAACCAAATTCGCCAACCGGTTCGGCATCCTTCTGTTTTGATTTCAGTGACTGGCCAACTTGATCCTGAAAGCTACGATGACGCCATCAAATCCGAGGACTATGAAAAATGGAAAGCAGCCATGGGTGAGGAGATCAATTCGCTGCAGAAGAATCACACTTGGTTTCTGGTGGAACCACCACCAGATCAGAAGGTGATCGACAATCGATGGTGCTACAAGGTGAAACAATTCCCTGATGGTGGCAACCAACGATACAAGGCCAGGCTTGTTGCCAGAGGTTTCAGTCAAACTCCTGGTGTCGATTATAATGAGACCTTTAGTCCCGTATCCCGATTTGATTCCATTCGCCTCATTCTATCCTTTGCAGCCTCCCAAAATCTTTCCCTCAAACAGTTCGACGTTAAAACAGCTTTTCTCTATGGAAAGCTGGAAGAAGTCATCGACAACATGAGCGCCATCAAGCTCATCAAAAACCCCGAGTTCCACAAAAGAAGCAAACATATTGACGTGAGATATCACTTCATACGCGACAGTTTCGAGAACAAAATCTTTGCTTTAGAGCATGTCGCCTCCAAAAACCAGCAAGCAGATTTGATGACCAAGCCCCTGACGAGAGCATTTTTCGAGGAACAAAGAAGGATGCTCAACATACAAGATGCCAAGGGTCTACAAAAACTCCACTAGAGGAACTAAAACGTCACATACAACAACTCAAACAATATTTTATCACGCTATTCACAACACAGTCAGAAAACATCGTAACTGTGAAATCAATTTGAAGTTAACTTTTTAGTGGGAGCGTTAAACAAATTAAAAAAATTGAATTCAAATTGACGCACTCAAAGCTAAACTATCACACTCATGAAAACACTCACTCTTCTCATTGCATTCAGGCCCTTAAGGCACACAACTGTCATCCACACCAAGAAACGCCAAACTCACATTTTTCAACTTTCCCTTCTTTCTTCTGAGCATCCAGCTTTCGTGCCGTTCGGACGTGTATCCTCATAAAATATATATCCTCAATTTAAACAACAATCCCGTTTTGTTTTTATTGTTCACCCTGCCTGTTCAATAGTCTGGTTCAGATGAAGATTGATTCTCAGAATCTGAAGATAATTTTTAATTGATACGCTTCCTCTAATTGAGGGGTATCTCTGGAAAATGTTTAGGAAGTTGAAATGTTTCAACAAGTTTAGTTCAGCGGTGATGGTGTTAATACTTATAGAAAACAGAAAGGCGGGATACGCGCTTATGTCCTAATGGTGGCATTGAAAAAGTTCCGCCTCTATATCTTATTAGTGTAGTGCTCACGAAGCCTTACCATTCCCCCCCCCCCATATACATATCCCTATGTACATATCCTTACATACATATGTCGGGTTTGTTACTGTCGCGTTTTTATATAGGTCATTAGTAAGGGCACAGGTCCACTAAGATACCCAACAAACTGTCTGGTTGAATCACCAATACTGTTACACTGCAAGAATGCCTTGCATGCAATTGTCCACTTCTGGTGAAAAAAATGCTTCCGTATTTAAAACACTTGTAAGTGAATTGGTAAAAAAAAACGTTTTCTTTATTTCGCACACTTAAAAGATAAGGGATGACATATTTATATATTTAAAACAGCTTAAAAGTTAATGTTCCTTAAAACAACATAAAGATTACTTTTGACACTAAATAGGTATTTTTTACACACTAGGTTCTCTCTATTCGTTATACTGTACATTCTATGTGGCGTTTTGCCTACTAATTTAATTATATACAAGGTTGGATAGGTGGTTCTTTAAAACAACGTATAAGCTAATATTCTTTAAAACAACACAAAAGATAATGTTCGTTACAACATGTATAGGTTAATGTTCCTTTACTAAGGATATGACTGACTTCCAACACTTAAGGAGAACTTTCGCTTCCGCGCCACGAGTACACCCGACTTAGAATAGTTATTAAACCAAGGACCGAAATACCACTCTAACTAAATGACCGCTCAATCTCGACTGACTTGCTACGTGAGAAAATTGAACTCCTTCGAAACGACAAAATACCAAATTCCATCGTTTCGGCCACCAATAGGGGATGATTCTTCACATTGGTCACAGGGAAAGGCCGCGAAACACACACACGATGACCTTTGGATGCTCGTGCTGTGCGTCCGTGGATATGCGAACCGTGGATTATACGATTATCGTAAAAGGGAAACATTATGCGAAGTGGTTGCAGCTGGGCAGTAATCATGAACTGGTATTTACATGATCAGCAACCGCGTACAGCATTTATGCTGACCATGCACCAGTTGGTGGCGTCTCCAAGTAGTCGAACTCTCGCTGGTATATTTGGTATATATATTTAGTAGGAGAACTCCATTTCCTTGGGCGGTCGGCCGTTGCCATTACGTATTCGTTGATCGGATGACCGACCGATGTGGGCATAGGTAAAAAAGGAAAAGAAGAAATATCTCCGCATGTGTGTGGCAGACTCATTAGGAGATATTTCATCGATATAGTTCGCGTTATGTCGGTTGCTTAGTGGTGCAACTGAATTGCTTTTAAGGAACATGGTGCGTTTCATGCAACCATGGCCTTAGAAAAAGTACCTGTTTGGTGCTGATGGAATTGCATCAGCGAAAATTATAGCTCCAAGGCGTTTCAGGTGATAATTTGAGCAAACGATGGAAAGGTAAGTAAATGCTTTCCAGGTTTTTGGTGCTCTAGGGAGCAGTTTTTGAATAATTGGTGGGAAGGTAAGTAGTGGCGTTCAAAGGAACCGGCACACATATCCCATCCATCATCCTCATTTTAAACATCCCTTAACTCCAAACGATTCCCGAATCGTTATCAAGCAAACATAGCAGCTGCAATAGCGGCTGTCCAATATAACGATTCCTGAATCGTCATCAAGCAAACATAGCAGCTGCTCAAAGTGACGATTCTGAAATCAAATCGAGCACCCAGCAGCTGCTAAAAATAACAAACTCCTGCATCCCAAGCCAAAGACCACGGCCGCTGATTGAATACCATCAGCAAAACCAATATCGCGCAACCGGGGCAGCTGCTAGAATATGATTAGCCAAACAAACTTTCATGTGTTTCAGGGTTCAGGTATACCAAGTGTACCGGTCTGAAGTGAGCGTCAAGATACAAATGTATCAATAGGGAACGTTTGTTGTGAACGAGCCCTTATATATTTTTTTATTTGGTTGCTATGACATCTGTCAAACATATTTAGTATGCATCAAGTCATTGTACAAACAACATCATTTTTTTAATCCCGTTAAAAATGTTGAATTTGTACCAGAAAATGATGATTTGCGGAAAGCATTAATTTTTTGTTTTCATTTGAAGAAAAGTGCTGTAGAGTCGCATCGAATGCTTGTCGAAGCTTATGGTGATCATGCTCTATCGGAAGCAACATGCAAAAGATGGTTTAAGCGGTTCAGATATAATGATTTTGATGTGCGAAATGAAGAACGTGGAAGACCACCCAAAAAGTTTGAAGACGCCGAATCGCAAGCAATATTGGATCAAGATGAGACTTTAAGTCAAAAACAAATTGCACAAATGTTAAATGTTGCACAACAAACAATTTCTCACCGTTTAAAAGCTATGGGAAAGATCCAAAAGTGTGGAAACTGGGTGCCACATGAATTGAATGACAGGCAGATGGAAAAGCGAAACACCACATGTGAAACGTTGCTTCTACGACACAAAGGGAAGTTAGTATTGCATCGAATTGTGACTGGTAATGAAAAATGGATCTTGTATGGATTTGAGACTTGGATCTTTAAGAAAAAGCTCTGTTCAAGACCAAAGTTCTTAGGCGAATTATCAGGGTCGTTCATAACATAGAATTTTTCCGATATTGAGAGCGATATTATTTTGACGTCGCGAAAAAAAACTCAAACAAACTCCAATGTATGAAATAGTTATTGTTGGCGATGCATCACGAATTCCCAGGAAAGGCAAGACAAGCGCCAGCACACCATTTATAGGGAAACAACGCTCAGCGACGCACCGATTCCAGGAAGCCACTAAGAAAAGCAGCCTACAGGAAACGAGCGAAGGAGGAGACAGTTGCGGGCCTATATAAGGCGAGCACATCGGTGAAGCAGCAGGAGATTCAGAACAGCGAGAACCCACTTGTACGGGAGTTTTGCGTTCTTGACCCTTCTCTCTTTCGATCTCTTCGGATCAGATCACCACAATTTCTTCTTCAGTACAAAACTGAAGAAAGCACCCTTCTCAACAACATTCTCCTTTATAATAGAGGATTCCTGGACCCATCCCATAGGGTCTACTGCTGACACACTACAAACACGCACGCACAATACAAGACAGCACAAACACACTCATACGCACCGACCAAAGCGCATGTTATCAGACGTCAAAGACGTGACTGCGTTTACTACCGCACTCAAGACCTACCGGTCTTGTACTATTTCTTTCCCACCATCCCCTCATCCAAGTAGTTAGAGAACAATTGAACTAACCCTGTCCACACTATCCTTAGATACGTCCCTCCCCTTTCTTTTCAGATATCTTGAGACCGAGCCCAACATCTTCACGGATGTGGGTGATTCTGGTTATCGCAAGATGACCAGAAGCCAGAGACAAGATGAAGGATACATTTGTCCTTGTCTCCCTAAAGTCGGCCTCTCGCCACCCTTTTTTTTTTTTTTTTTTTTTTTTTTTTTTGAAGCAGCAGGAGTCGTCGAATGAACTCCTACCCAATCGGTCTTGATCAAGACCAGCTCCAGAGAGATCAGGAGTTAACAAAAAATAAAGAATAATCATAGGACATAATATGTATTCGATTAAGGAAATTAAGCAAATTTGTTGTACCGCGTTTTTGATATTTTCCTTCCTTTTACTTTGACGTTAGTCGATTAGGGATTTGTACTGGGCAAGACTCTAACGCCTGTTTATCCAGAGAAGAGTCCGGCTCTGGAGGTGCAATCCCTCCAATTAGAAGAAATCATCGTTGGCCGGCCAGTGCCGGAAAATACAGTCCGCTAAGGCGAAACTGTTGGGACGTCGCTGAAGAAAGCGCCGTCCGCGATTTCAGTTTCTTTTCGTTGCAACAACAGTCATGTTTAACATTATTTGCAGATTTCTTGTTTGTTGGGGCACGTCCTTGACCGGAATCCCAAAGCATTGAAATGCCAAAACATTTATCCAGTGGAATAGACGACTAGTGCAGATAAAGGCCAAATTTCACGACTAGCCGCATATCTTTAGCATATTAAATAACTTAATAGGATTTTACGAACTTGGATTTCTTGCAGGTTAGATCAATATTGCATTTTCCCCCCTAGTCCACACAGAGAATTCCGTGGGGTTGTTTTCTGCTCCCCAAAAAAGTTCCTACGATTTCCCTAAATTTGTCGAGAAACGGTTTTCATCCAAAAAGCAGGCTGCTCAAAATTCAAAATACGATATTATGCTACTTCGTTAAACAATGTTTGAGCTAATAAAATCAATGAAGTTATAAATGTTACTACAAATATGTATATGAATTAAAAATCCCTCTACTGTTAATATGTGTACATACGAACATTTAATTTTTAACTCTGATACAGAAATATAATCCAATTTATTCAATCTCCTGTAGAGCAAATCGCTTTCTCTGTTAGGTGCTCCAATAATATGTAAGCTGTTGCCTGATCCGATATATTTGCAACTTATAAGCCGAAAGAGCGCTCGTGCAAACGATAAAAAGAAAACAAGCAGAAATAAAATACTTGTTTAGAGGAATACTTGAGAAATCTGGTTTGTACTCCGAACGCATACTTTTTTGTTAGTTTGGGCAACTTCTGGTTTTAAACCACTAATTGAGATTATGTTTATCAAAATTTATAATCCGATACTGACAAAGTGCGTAAAATCTACCAACTTACCATCACACCTGCGAGTCCCAACATTGAATATACGCGCGACATTCTGTCTGGTTTGAAATCATATTAATCAGTAGAGCTGTAACATATGCGGTTCCGGTGGTATAAGTGACATTAATTACGCATATTATTATTCTTCAGCCGAATTACACAAATACGAGTTTTTGTGTGGTCCTGGGTAGAAGTGCGACTTAAGACTTTGGACATATATTATGTTATTAAAGAAGATTATATAAAAAATAACCTTTTAAAAAAACGCTGCAAAAGAATTTCTTTCGAAAATTCATATCGATCTTTAAATATTAAACGAGTTATGAATACCTTTAAAATGTCCATTATTCAACAGCAAATTGAAACAGGAAAAAAAAACAAAGATGCAAACTATCTCTTTATCTAAATCTGCGTTATTACTCGTATAATGTTGAGGAAACTCTTGACCGATCAGTTTAAATAAACTGTACATATAAGAAAAGCTTCCATACCACTTTGCGGTAGTTGAAATTTTCCCTTATCTATTTGTCTATTCGATTGAGATTTTAAACGTTATCAAAGTCATTATCTTTCTTTTATTATTTCCTTTGAAAAACCCAATGCCATAAAATGATTTATATTTTTCTGTAAGCTGGAAGCTTTATTTTATGGTTGTGTGGCGGTAAGCTATTGTCAAATATTAATCATCAGCCACTATGCTTTACACCTTGGTAATATTTCGCTTACATTTTTGTTAGCAACTTCTGACGTTCAGTTTCTATTTTATTTTTCGCTATCAAAGTTTACCTGACGAATAAAAATTTTAATTTAGGCATTCAATTCGCAGACTTCAAAGAAAAACAACTTAGAAAAAAAGAAATACAATTTGAAGACAAACACTAAAAGAAAGGGTATTCATTTGGTTTATTTATATTTAGGGTAATTACAAAATGAATTGAATTAGATTTCGATTTAAATATAATAAAAAAAACTGCGAATAGTGATGACTCGTCGAATTTGTGGGAAACACAACGACGCTTTCACATGTACCTAGTGGTCTGAGGCTTAATCCCCTCATAAACGAGACCATTAAACTCTTAGATATTTGATATGACAAATAGAATATGAGTATTAAGGCATGCATTTAAAAACTACTAAGAATAAAAAGAAAAAGTGCTTATAAATAAAACTATAATTTTGAAAAGAATGTAAGAAAGTTATACAGATAAAGGAACTATATCTCATCCAAGATCCCATTCCCGTCTGGTAAGCCGGTCTCAGCAGGAGATCCATGAGAATAGTAAAGACGTCTTACTTTACCAAGTTAGAATGAGTGGAAAGCTTTCCCGAACTTTTCACGCCGCTGCAGGCGTACCACAGGGCTCCATTCTAGGCCCCATCTTATTCAATATTAAACCTCCGATATTCCCCGCCCTGTGGACGGGAGAGTAAACCAAATATGCTATGCGGATGACGTCCTGGTGTACACGTCAACCAAAGGCTCTAACCTCGCAACAAATCGACTCAACCGTCACTTGGACGAACTGTATCAGTATTACAGTCGATGGAAAATCCGACTTAATCCATCCAAAGCAGTAGCCATAATTCTGAGTAGTAAACACTCCCAACCTGCTTCTCGATATTCACAGAATATTCGAATAAAAATGGGAGATACTACGATTAGACCACAGGACAAGATGAAATATCTCGGGGTCACTTATACCCCAAAAATGAATTTCATCAAACATGTGACCCACATTCTCCAAAGGGGCCTCGGTCGGTCTAAGCAACTGCACAACATTTTGAAGTGGAGCAACAAAGTTGACACCAAAGTTAAGCTTCTCTGCTATAAGCAGCTAATCCGATCTGCAATATCGTACGCATTTCCCATTTGGTCCTGCATATCTTCGGCTCAAATGGAAAGACTTCGGGTTTTCGAAAGGAAACTCCTCAGAAGATGCACCAATCATTCTAGAAGGCCTGACGGTCGTCATTACTCCAACTCTCACCTATACGAAGGCGCCTCCATTACCCCTATCGACGAGTACTTGCTTCAATTAGCATATAAGTACCTCGAAAACATTCAGAACAGCGAGAACCTACTTGTACGGGACTCTTGAGTTCTTGACCCTTCTCTCTCTCGATCTCTTCGGATCAAACCCCCACAATTTCTTCTTCAGTACAAAACTGAAGAAAGCACCCTTCCCAACAACATTCCCCTCTATAATAGAGGATTCCTGGAACCATCCCATAGGGTCTACTATTAACAAACCAAACACACGAACGCACAGTACAAGACGGCACAAACACAAACATACACACCGACCAAAGGGCAGATTATCAGACGCCAAAGACGTGATCTGCGTTTACTACCGCACCCAAGACCCACCGGTCTTGTATGATTTCTTTCCCACCATCCCTCTATAAAAGTAGTTAGAGAACACTTGGACTAACACTGTCCACACTATCCTTGGATACCCCCCCTTTTTTCTTCTCTTTTCAGATGCCGCGAGACCGAGCCCAACATCCTCACGGATGTGGGTGATTCTGGTTATCGCAAGATGACCAGAAGTCAGAGACAAGATGAAGGACACATATGTCCTGTCTCGCTAAATTCGGCCTTCTCGCCACAATTTTTTTTTTTTTTTTTTGTTAAAATTATCATTTATTGAACTGTATGAAACCAGAAGTTCCTGATTTCATTGACTCCGTTGCGCCATCATTCCCTGTCCTGGGCATTCTCTTTCCACGCTTCGATCTCTGATCCGATCTCCTCAAGGTAGCGCTTTACATTGTCCTCCTATCTTCGCCATGGTGTTATAATATTTTAGTAATCACCCTACTTTGTACACCATACACATTTTATATAAAAAACTGTTTGTTCCTTTTGTTTTAACATTTATTATTTAAACAATATTTTATGTTAGGTTGTTTTCTTAACTGCACTTTCACTAATTACTAACAGGTTCAACTTAAGGCACTTTTAGTCAAGTCTAACATAACCAACTTAAGGCACTTTTATTCATTACTAACATAACCAACTTAAGACACTTTTGTTCCTTACTAACATTACCAACTTAAGACACTTTTATTCATTACTCTGACTCTCAACAGACCGTTCCGGTCAAATTTTAAAACCCAACTCTTAATTTTAAAATTGATTATAAGGTCGAAAATGAATTCATATTATCAACCGACTCCTCGTACACCAACTCACCACACTCTCCCTGACTGTCTCGGTCAATTTTCAGAAACCAACTTCCTATGACCGTCCCGGTCAAGTCTCTCGAATCCACCCGTCCCTGGTTTTTTTTTTCATTTTTATTTTCCCATCGGAAAGAAATCCTTTGTTTCCTCCTGCAGGTAAAATGACCTCTCGTTTTTCCTGGCTGACCCATTTTTTGTTCTTTATCTTCCCCAGATTGGGATCGATAGATGAAACACAAAAGAAAAATCAATAACGAATCGTGCTAATGCACATTTATGATTCTCTATGTTGTGTGTTTTAGCCGAATGGACAAGGATCTCTGTTGATTTAATTTGATTTTGCGGTGGTTTGGGCTTGTTGATTTTCCATAAATAAAAGTCCAGAGTTGGCAGTGATTGAATTTATTGACTTACTATCAAAGATACAAATTCTTTGTACATTCGAATAACACTTGTTCTGATAAACAAATTTGTCGCTAAACAATTTACGGATTGATGCGCGATACTTTATAAAAATTGAGATTACAGTTTGGAAACGGTTTTCCTTTCGCCATTTAATCTCCCTTTTTCTTTTGTGAAGCCTTCAGCAATTTCGAATACTTCCATCAGCGCCAACTTCGACTCTGTGAACAGAAAGGAAGGTGTGAAGTTGGTACAGGTTCAAGGTTGTGTTGGGTAAGATCAGCTGTCAATTGATCAATTCTCAACAATCTCTTCTGTGGGAAATCGATACAAAGGAAAAATCATATAGAGAATTGTGCTAATGCACATTTATGGTCCTGTATGCTGTTTATTTTAGCCGAATGGGCAAGGATTCTTCTGTGGGAAATCGATAGGAACCACAAAGGAAAAATCATATAGAGAATTGTGCTAATGCACATTTATGATTATCTATGTTATTTGTTTTAGTCGAACGTGCAGTTCGTTTTATTGCCTGTTGTTTGTTTTAACTTGGTTTGGTTAAAACAGAAACCGACGCTGGTTGTGTTAATGGTTTTAGATAACCATTTTTCTAAGGGATCATAAAATTGCTGAAGCGCATTTTATGATTCTCAACGAGTTCGTTTGAAGAAAGGCATCTGGTCCGCACATTTGGATCTTAAGGGATTTTTGTGGCGAACCTTTGGTTCGATTATCCTGTCTAAGTTTTTAATGTGAGCAAATTGAACGTTTAGTTCAATTTGCTCACATTATTTATTGGTTGTTTACATAATATTGATGTTCTCGTAAACTAATATGTTTATATATATATATATATATATATATATATATATATATATATATATATATATATATATGTTTATTTTTTCAAGTTTGCTTAATCTACTTATTTTCTATTTAATTTATTCATTTTATTATTTAGCTTTAATAATAGTAATACCTTAGTAATATTTTCATATTGATGAATGTTAGATTTATTAGGTAATTAACATAAAGTATATTTTTGTATCTATTTGCTAACCGAGAACCATAATAGTGAAACCCATCTGTATATCGAAGTGTATTAGTTTAATTTTTTATTACTTAGGTTAAACTTATTTATAGGGAATTTTTTCTCCTCTTTTGTGTAAACAAGATTTCTTCTTTTAAAACAATTATTTGACATATTTGTCTGACATTTACAAATAGTCTTCCTCATGGAGGATCAATGTTTGTTTTGTGTACTTGTGGCTTTTACTGTATATTTATTTATGTATAATTTTAATGAATCTTTGACTTTTATATGATATTAGTTATTTTTTGACATTTGTTACTGTCGTCTATTTTTGTCCATATCGTTATTCATTTTAATTTTGGCTACGAAAACAAAGAAATCTTCAATTGCAAGATACCCTGGGGATAACAATTGTGTAGACTTTATAGGGGACAGGAGGTTGGGGTTAGGTTGAGGGTGGGATCTTCAGTCTATTGTTGTGAACTATTATTGACTTTTGACCAACTTTGATGATCGTATTGTCCAACCCAGTTACTGCTGTAATGAGAAAGGGGCCCTTCCAAATGGGTGTGTGTTTGCCCCTGTGGCTTTTATACCTCATTAACACCATGTTTCCCACATGAAACGATTGTGGTTTCGTTTCATTTCATGGAGCCTGGCATTTAACTCGCACTTTCCAACTCAATTTTTGTTGCCAGGATCCTAGATTGTGGCCGTTTTGGCCACAGAAGTCGCAAATCTGCTTTATATGCAAAATCTTTTTTCCCTCCCTTAATCGCCAGCAATCACGTGATTTTTTTGCTGTCATTGTGTACAAAAGGTGTGATTTTCCGGTTTACACACTCTTCATAGGTATGTCCCCGTTTGTGGCAGTAGCTACAAGTTATTTTGATGATAGGGGGATCCTGTGTAATGGGTTGTGTGTAAGGAACTACTTTGACTTCAGGAGAATTATGTGTAAGCTCTATAACTGGAGGATCCACCTCTGTACCTGTAATTGGGTTAAATATCTGTGGGGATGGGGTTGCTGCGATGGGAGAAGAATGGTACATTGGTGAAGATTGTGAAGAAGGGAGTGAGTTCAACTGAGGTTTTTCGAGTTCTTCCAATTCTAACGTCCTTTGCATTAGAGTGTCAAGTGGCTCCCCGTCCATTAATAATAGAAATTGACAATGGTATGGTTGTAAAAGTCCACTTCTATACACACTCCTGGCAAAGTCGTCTAACTGTATCCTAGTACCCTCGGCGGACGCGGACGCGGACCCATATCTCTTCTTCTTCTTTCCAACAACAAGATGACTGCTTTTGCTTGTTTCTGTCTGGTAGCCAGCAGTTTATTGACCAAATCTTGGTAGCTTTCTACTGGCTGGTAAACTTTCCTCAGTAGATCCTCTGCTTCTTTAAAAGATGAAAACGGAGTGGACCCGAACAATGCAGATGCTTCTCCTCGAAAACTAGTAGGGAATATCTGCAGGAAAACATTGTGCTCTTCTACTGGGAGACAATTCAAAACCCTCCTACAGCAATCTAAAAATGTGTGAAGTTCGGTACCTAAATGTGGGCTGCGTTCACCAGAAAAGATGGGGATTAGTTGTGTTGACAACTTCACAACCTTGGTGCAATCGACCGCCATATTTTCGAGTTTTAACTCGTGTATTTGCGAATCGATTATAGTTCGCTGTTCCGTGGGTGGGGAAGGGTTATGTCCAGATTGTTAAAAACTAGTTTACTCTTACTTACCTCACTTTCCCTAACCGTTCGCGTCCGCTTCGGAGTCGCCTTGGCGAATTAGTTGAGACGTATTTCGAATTTCGGCTTGGGTCGCGTTCCATAAATGGCAGCAGTGGGGTTGGGTGTATCACGTGTGTATAGTGAATCAGGAAATAAAAACAAATTTAACTAATCAACGGCAACTCACACAAATCAAGCATTTATAACATATATCAAAAATAAACACAAAATGCATTCAAAATGAGTATTGTAGAATTCAATAAAATGTGTTTCTCTTTACTTAGCATGTGATAAATATAAGTGTTTTTAAATCAAAAACAAAAACAAAAATATGTTATGCACAATAAGGGGACAAATTTAATTTTAACAATCTGAATATTCAGATAAATACTTGCAAAATTCGTTAACGATAGGCTTTTAGCAAGTCACTTAATATAATTAAAGATATATTTAAAAAGAAAAACAAGCAAAAGAATGTTACTGGCCGTCAGTTTTGTTACCAGATACTTAAATTTAAGGGTACTTCAAAGTCCCCGTTTGTACGCGCGTTTGTGTAAAAACAAAATAGATACTTAAACTCTTTAACTTTCTCAAATATCTTGCCCCTAACGTTTATTTGTGTTTCGTGAAGTCTACCTGCTCCCGGCGTAATCATATATTTCGTTTTATTTCTAGACCCACCCTCGTTGCCGCTTGCAATCATCATTCCACTGTTTTTACTACCAGTTTCTAGATTATCGCCCAAAACGGCGATGTCATCCGCATATGTGTGCACTTGTGTTACCCCGTTCAGGGATCATCCGGCCATGTTATCTTGTATTTTTCTGACGACAGGTTAAAAAGACATGGTGAGTGGCCATCCTCTTGTTTTAATTCATCAGGGCTTTCAAATTGATCTGAAAGATTGTTTCCTGTTCTAACTTTTCCTTTATTTTCGTTCATGCAGATTTGAATGAGTGCGGTATATTTTTTTCGGGATTCCTAGCTCAATATGGCAAAGCTGTGGGTCGGCTTTATGTACATCTGGTACATTTATTTGTGTTTTTTTTAAATTATACTTCTCTTGGGAGAGGCGAACCTATACCGCCGAGTGGGCGCCCCGAGGTGCCACCAAATAACCGTTGCAGTCCTTTTTGAACAGTCGCAGATTGTAACGCTCCGGAAACAGCCGCACTGGCAGGGAATTCCACAGCTACCCCGCTCTGTACCGGAACGAGTTTTGATACAGGGATGTTCGGACCGTCTGGAGATGAACCACGAACTAGTACGATCCGTCGGATTGTCTCGTAGACCGCATAAAAACCGAATTACGCGGAACAATACCACGAATCTCCGAAGAACAGTACCCGTGATAATATCTGTAAAACAGACAGAGGTCCTACGCGCCTTCGATGTGATAGCGATTATAGTCCCGACATCAGCGCCGCGGCACCGAACCGGCGGATCGCTCGTCCCTGTATGCTCTTAAGTAGGTCGAGGGTATGTTTAGGAGCAGAGCTCCAAACATGAGACCAATATTCGAGCGCGGGCCTAATTTGGGATTTATAAAGGAGAAGAAGTTGGGCCGGAGTAAATATTTCTTGGCTCTAAAAAGATAACTCAGTTTTCCAGAGGCTGACCTGGCGATGTTCGACACGTGTTTACGCCACGATACACTTCCACAGACCGTGACGCCGAGAAAGTTCAAGGTCTCCCCAGGTTCGACGGTCTGGCCATTTTCATCATCAGCTGTGGAACCGATGATTCACTTTTCTTTGTGAATGTTGTAAACTGTGTCTTCGCTGCATTGAAGTCGACGAGATTGGCCTTTCCCCACTGCAGACCTTATCCAGATCCCGATTCAGAGAGTCAATCTCTCTACATCTCAGCTGATGCGGCATTGATCACTCGAAAAGGAGGAAACAAGCGTACTATCATCTGCAAAACTGAACACTTTGTTGTCCGTTGACTCCATTGAATCATTTGTGTGAAGCAAACACAAGGCTGGAGTCAAAATAGAACCACATCATACAGATCCGAACACTCGCCGTCCACAACAACCAGGATCGATCGATTCTCGAGAAAGCTCTTCGTCCAGTCGCAAAGCTGCTGGGAAAGTCCGTATGAGCGAACTTTGCTCAGCAATGCTCCGTGCCAGACGGGGTGAAAAGTCTTAGAGATATCCAATGCGACCGCCCTTGACTCACCATGCCGCTCAATTGCAGATGTCCATATATCGTTTATAAGTATCAAAAGATCTGCCGTGGACTGCTGCCACGGAATCCGTATTGACGGTCATTCAGAAGACCGTTGCACTCCAAATACTTAACCAACTCTGTATTGATGACTTTTTCCATCACCTTAGATAAAATAGACAGTAATGCTATCGGACGGTAATTTTGTGGGAGACACTTTTTTCCCGTCTTTGGGATTGGCTGAACTCGAGCGATTTTCCAGCAGGCAGGGAAGGTCCTCCGTGCATAAGATAAGCGGAAGAGTCTGCCAAGAACCGGCGATAGTTCTGGAGCACTGTTCTTAAGGACTATTGCTGGTATTCCGTCCGGGCCGGTTGCCCTCCTACAATCCAGTTCACGTAGAATGCGCTGAATAGTGCGCGGACGAAATCTCACATCCCGCATGGAAGACCGTACCGGCGAGATCACGGGTGGTTGCAAAAGGCCGGGATCGAGGTTTGAATTCGCGGAAAATAAATTCGCGAACACTTTATGTACATCTGGTACATTTATTTGTGTTTTTTTTAAATTATACTTCTCTTGGGAGAGGCGAACCTATACCGCCGAGTGGGCGCCCCGAGGTGCCACCAAATAACTGTTGCAGTCCTTTTTGAACAGTCGCAGATTGTAACGCTCCGGAAACAGCCGCACTGGCAGGGAATTCCACAGCTTCCCCGCTCTGTACCGGAACGAGTTCTGATACAGGGATGTTCGCGCTGTCGGGAGATGAACCACGAATTAGTACGATCCGTCGGATTGTCTCGTAGACCGCATAAAAACCGAATTACGCGGAACAATACCACGAATCTCCGAAGAACAGTACCCGTGATAATATCTGTAGAACAGACAGAGGTCCTACGCGCCTTCGATGTGATAGCGATTATAGTCCCGACATCAGCGCCGAGGCACCGAAGAGGCGGATCGCTCGTCCCTGTATGCTCTTAAGTAGGTCGAGGGTATGTTTAGGAGCAGAGCTCCAAACATGAGACCAATATTCGAGCGCGGGTTTAATTTGGGATTTATAAAGGAGAAGAAGTTGGGCCGGAGTAAATATTTCTTGGCTCTAAAAAGATAACTCAGTTTTCCTGAGGCTGACCTGGCGATGTTCGACACGTGTTTACGCCACGATACACTTCCACAGAGCGTGACGCCGAGAAATTTCAAGGTCTCCCCAGGTTCGAGGGTCTGGCCATTCATCATCAGCTGTGGAACCGATGATTCACTTTTCTTTGTGAATGTTGTAAACTGTGTCTTCGCTGCATTGAAGTCGACGAGATTGGCCTTTCCCCACTGCAGACCTTATCCAGATCCCGATTCAGAGAGTCAATCTCTCTACATCTCAGCTGATGCGGCATTGATGCACTAATCGGCCGATCACTCGAAAAGGAGGAAGCAAGCGTACTATCATCTGCAAAACTGAACACTTTGTTGTCCGTTGACTCCATTGAATCATTTGTGTGAAGCAAACATAAGGCTGGAGTCAAAATAGAACCACATCATACAGATCCGAACACTCGCCGTCCACAACAACCAGGATCGATCGATTCTCGAGAAAGCTCTTCGTCCAGTCGCAAAGCTGCTGGGAAAGTCCGTATGAGCGAACTTTGCTCAGCAATGCTCCGTGCCAGACGGGGTGAAAAATCTTGGAGATATCCAATCCGACCGCCCTTGACTCACCATGCCGCTCAATTGCAGATGTCCATATATCGTTTATAAGTATCAAAAGATCTGCCGTGGACTGCTGCCACGGAATCCGTATTGACGATCATTCAGAAGTCCATTGCACTCCAGCTACTTAAGTAACTCGGTATTGACGCCTTTTCCCATCACCTTAGATAACATAGACAGTAATGCTGTCGGTCGGTAATTTTGTGGGAGACACTTTTTTCTCCTATTTGGGATTGGCTGAACTCGAGCGATTTTCCAGCAAGCAGGATAGGTCCTCCGTGCATAAGATAAGCGGAAGAGTCTGCCAAGAACCGGCGATAGTTCTGGAGCACAGTTCTTAAGGACTATTGCTGGTATTCCATTCGGGCCGGTTGCCTTCCCACAGTCCCGTTCACGTAGAATGCGTTAAATAGTACGTGGGCGAAATCTCACATCCCGCATGGAAGACCGTACCGGTGCAATCACAGGTGGCTCCAAAACCCCGGGATCGAGATTTAAATTCACGGAAAATAAATTCGCGAACACATTAGCTTTATACTTTGAATTCGTGACTAACGCCCCGCTGCCTGTCACCAACGGAGGGAAAGAGTAGGATCCGAAGTTACTGCTGACAGTTCTTGCCACTGACCAGAAGGTACGCGAACCAGTCGGACACTCAAGGAGTCTTTGGCGATGATAGTGAAGAACGTGTGATTCGAACTGACGCTATGGCAGTTAGAATCACCAAACATTGAACCAATGCTTAACACTTCCGGCCACTAGCCGCGTGTACGAATTATATTTCTAAACTCAAGTACACTCAACTGGTGTAGAATTGTTATGTTAGCGCTATGGTATATGGCTCTGGTGCTTTTTTTTATTCGATTTTCGTTGTGTTCTTTACTATTTGCTTGCGTATGGTGTGTGTATCTGTTAGAAACGCTACAAGTCTACCAGTCATTCTGTCGTTGTGAGCTGTTAACATCGGTGGGATTGGAGCGCCATTGTTTAAAATATCTATTTTTGCCGCTGTAATCTGCTCGCATTTTTTATCAAACCAAGGCTTATCAGATGAACTTCGTTTGATGGAATGTGGAATATAGATCTCCATCCCGAGAAAAATAATCTATGTGACCGACTCCACACATTGGAGTCTCCGAAGCACACCTCCGACAATGGAAAGGATGCGAATAAGTCTCGCAATTCGCCCTAGTTGATGGCATACCTTCATACATGGTGATGCTGCCTAGGCCGGTTATTCGCTTGAAATGCAAGTACTTGTGGGACAGATACCAAGCAGTGATCTGAGTTTCCAGTGGCGCAGACACCTCTACGGTAGAAATACTCGGTTCGGATGTCAAAAATAGATCCAGGGTGTTCGCATAATCGCCTCGGACATCCGGCACTCGCGTTGGTTCCTCCACGAGTTGAGTCAGATTGTAGCTAACATCTCCGCCAGCCTCCCATCCTCGTCGGGCCTGTAAGAATGTACCCACCAGCCGGAATTGTGTACATTAAAAACGCCAAGGACAACAATTTCAGAAGCTGTTGACGGTATGTGAAAGATGTTCGAAAAATGTCGCCGGTCGATCGTTATTCGGGGAGCGGTAAAGACAACAAAGAAATTTAATAGATTTCCTCAGCACGACCCTCAACCATATGATGTCCATGTTATTGGGTTCCAACGCCTCCATCCTCTGGCAAGCTAGATCGCACCGTGCGAAGACGCAGATTCCGCCCTTAAAACGGAATCTTGAATGGAAGACATATCCGGGCAATGAAGATATGTCGGATTAGTTGACGAATCGACCTGGGTCTCAGTTAGGGCAAGGATATCAGGTTTCGCTGTTTGCAAATATTGGTGGACAGCGTTTACATTCGTATTGGTGAAACCGATGCCCCCGATGTTACAAAATACCGTCACCAGTCGAGCGTGGACAGAGGCTCGAGAGCGAGCCCGATTATGAGATGACGAATTGCTTAAAGTTCGGTTATTTATCATAATATCTGTATGATGTTCACCCAGACATAGTCCCCCCATGGGATCCGAATGGGAAACTAGTTTACCTCCGGAATTCTTTATATCAGAAGGTACCATCATGACTTATCTCCGTGTCTGAATTATTGGTGCGTACATTAAGCAGGTTTTCAAAGTACGGCTTCCACCTTATCATGGTATTGTTCGTTTTTGTATCCAGGCATCCATGTTCGTCTCGAATAATTTTGGCGAATTTATGCCAACATACATTCCTTTGATTTTCTTTGCTATGGCATTTTTTAGAAATTTTTCGATTCGATTCCTCCCCCATTCGCGTTTTTTCCGTCTAAAAAGTCTCGTTGATACTTTCCGAATCTTTCCGCATTGTCTTTAGAGAATTAGGACGATTTTCTTTTATTTTCTCATATAGCGGAACTAATAATGACGCGTAGTCATCATCACCGGCAACTACAACCGGGAACCGGTCTTGGCCTTATTTAGCGAGTCCTGAGACTTGTTAAATTTTCCATAATGATATGTTTTTCCGCGCAAGGTCATTAAGTCTTGCGCCAGAGGCTCCCCGACGGGGAATCGAAACCCTCTCGAGGAGCCGATATGACGCGTAATACTATCCAGTTATCGTGTGTCCATTTTTCAAATAGTCAATGAAGATAAAACCATGTACATCCCAAAACATAGTAGCCATAGCCTTTCCAGTTGATTTCACCGTCCTTGCCCTCTGTGGAGCCCGTTTGCCTTTAACAATCCACTGTTTTGACTGTTCTTTCGTCTTGGGATTGTAATGGTGTATCCATCTTTAATCTGCACAGAAACTCATCTAGGTTGCGACGCATGCGCTCCAAAAGTTCTCAGCTCAGAGCAAATGCGGCATCCATCTCGCAGATATTTTTTTCATACCTAATTTATCATGCAAAATTGGAACATGAAAACAAATTGAAAATTGACAAATACCTAGTGAGGAATTATGCTTATTAAAAACAGACCATTAGCGACGCTACGAGCGCCATCGTAGGCATTTCTAAGGACTTATTGACCTACCCTCGAACAACAGTTATTTCTGCTATCGCGAGGCGCGGACACGGGCTTAGGTTCGCCTCTCCTGAGAGAAGTATAAAAAAAAAAACGTCGCAGCAGTTGTGATGTAGCCAGATCGAATCTCTGAATCGGGATCCGGGTAGGCCAGTCTTGCCGACCTCAGTGCAACAAAGACGCAATACACATCGTTTACAAGGAAAAGGCTCCATAGCTGATGATGAATGTCCAGGCGCATGAATCTAAGGGAAACATAAATTTGCTGGGCGTTACGTTCTGTGGGAATGTATTGTGGCATGAACATATATCGAACATTGTCAAGTCCGCCGCTAGAAAATTGAGTTATCCTTTTAGAACCGAAAAATATATTACTCCGGTCCAACGTCTTCGACTGTATTATCGATTAAACCCCAAATTAGACCATCATTCGCATATTCTTCCCATGTTTGGAATTCTATTCCTGAGCAAACTCTAGTCACTTGTACAATGCACCGATAGGTTTAAAATTCAAACACTGATAACATATCCCAAGAATGTAAGCTGGGTTCAAATTAAAACGTAATTTATTAATTAATCCTTTATTCACTTTTATAATATCTTTGGGAATATAAAACCAGCTTAAAAATATCACCCACAGAAATTCGATTACAAATTTAATTTTGAGTTATAATAACTGAACACAACACGATTTTCAATAACTGAACACAACACAACTTTGCGTAATTCTGTTTCGCATTCATTTTCTACACAACACCTAAATGCCCCATTTGACATATTTTTATAGTGCTTATTTATCACATTTTAACTTAACTTAAATTAATCAGTCACAAAACACATAACTAACATCTAGTGTCATACAATGTTATCTCCGACATTAAATCGAATATTTCTCCTTGTCCCTGTTTTCTCGTTGATCCAATCCAAGTACGAGGTCACGCGAGTGAAGCCACCAGCTCTTTGAGTCTCACAGCCGTCGATCGGTCCAAAACTTGTCACACCAATCACAATCTGTGAGTCTTTGAGAACCAAAGGACCTCCAGAATCTCCAGAGCAAACTGTCTCATCATTTAAACCCTTAGCGCATAAAACTTTGTCCGTTATGATGTACTCATTGTAGTCCTTGAAACATTCATCGTTAGATATAACTTCTAAGTCGGTGTACTGCATTGCTCCAGAATTTGGCTGATCACCGATCGTTCCCCAACCACTTGCTACTACTTTATTACCCGTAAAATTTTCATACTTAAATAGGTTTGGCAATGTCGCGGGCTGAATTTTATGTGTAAATCTCACTGGATCCAGAAGTTTAACTAATGCAATGTCATTGTCAGGATAATTAGGATCAAAATCCTCATGCACTATAAACTTATTCGTTTTTACAATCAAATGACCCGGATCGTTATTCACATCGAAATATCTCGCGCCTAAGTGCACATCGAATTGAGTTACACCAATGGTACAATGGCCGGCCGTTAAAACCCATTGGTTGTCGAGTAATGTTCCACCGCATAAGACTTTTTTTCTCCAAAATTGTTTTCCGATCAACAACACTTGATACGGATACTTTTCAATCCTTCCATACTTTGATATTCCAACGGCATATCCCTGCACGGCAACCAGGTACATAAACACACAAAGCAATGCACCCAACGTTAGATTCACGTTTATTTCCGCGAGATACATTTTTAGTATGGGCTTAACGGACACCCTATCGTAACAGACAGGTACTCTGCACTATCACAACTCTCGGCTTAGTCTAAGCTTCGTAACGACCAGCCCCCAAATTATATTCAAACTTAAGCTTTGCCGCGTAAACCAGTTCTAGATGTCCAGCTTATTAGTCAGTCAATGACTTAAGTTAAGATAAACTGAGAATATCCGTTCACCGGTCACCGCAGAAGTCGGTTTTTAGCAATGCGATCTGATAGTGCCACTGGCGATTCCGGCCGGTTCCGAAAGGTGATCTTGACTGCATCGTCTGCCAGATTTATTGATTTTATGGTTGACAGCAATGGTTCAGTGTATCAGAGAAAGTGCACACACCGGCTAGATCGGTTATCGTGAGATGTATTGAACTTTGCATCCAGTTATTCTAATGGCTAAGCTAAGTATGAAGGTTAAACTTTGATGATACGGAGGTAAATAACAAGATTGTGTGTTTTTGGTAACAGGGCTTTTTTTAATATTATGTACTCGTATTATATTAAGAATGAAACACGTAAACACTAACCTGGTGTTGATCGATAGGCATTATCAGGAAGTGGATCAAAGGAATTCTGTAATAAAAGGACGAACCAATGTGTACTTCCCATTTTACATCGTTCGATAAATACTGACACTAATGTATTTTAGGGTAATACATGTCATTAGCGCCATCTTTTGATGTGCACTGAAAAGAAGGAAGAATTTGCTCTAAACATACCAAATGTGGTTATCGTACTATATGGGCTGATAAGTCCTGGGATTTTTCAATAAGTGGCGCGAAAATGGACATGACTTATTTCGAGAGCCTTATCTGTCACAAGTTTATGTATGAAGTTTCGTGATATTCCGTCTATTCGTTTGCAAGCTACAGTCGTTTGAGTGACGCTACTTTCGCCTTCGTAAAAATTGGAAAAACAGGAATATCGCTTCTTGATCAAACATTGTTTTTTGATGGGAAAAACTTCTGAACAATAATTGTAATGGAAGCAGAAATGCTATATCGCATCTGCTCTTTCGAGAACAACAGTTTATCGATGGTTTAGTGGATTTAAAATGGGTCGTACAAGCACCGAAGACGCACCCCACCCTGGAAGGCCAAAAGAGGCTACCAACGCGGAAATCGTACACCAAGTCAAAAGGTCTCCCGTGTACCGCCTGCCACGGAATCCGTATTGACGATCATTCAGAAGTCCGTTGCACTCCAAATGCTTAACTAACTCAGTATTGATGACTTTTTCCATCACCCTTTCCTGCCTGCTGGAAAATCGCTCGAGTTCAGCCAATCCCAAAGACGGGAAAAAAGTGTCTCCCACAAAATTACCGTCCGATAGCATTACTGTCTATTTTATCTAAGGTAATGGAAAAAGTCATCAATACAGAGTTAGTTAAGTATTTGGAGTGCAACGGTCTTCTGAATGATCGTCAATACGGATTCCGTGGCAGGCGGTCCACAGGAGAACTTTTGACATTTATAACCGATATATGGACATCTGCGATTGAACGGCATGGTGAGTCAAGGGCGGTCGCATTAGATATCTCCAAGGCTTTTGACCGCGTCTGGCACGGGGCATTGCTGAGCAAACTTCGTTCATATGGACTTTCCCAACAGCTTTGCGACTGGACGAGGAGCTTCCTCGAGAATCGATCGATCCGGGTTGTTGTGGACGGCGAGTGTTCGGATCTGTATCCTGTTAATTCGGGGGTGCCCCAGGGTTCTCTTTTGGCTCCAACCTTGTTCTTGCTTCACATAAATGATTTGTTGGAGGCAACGGATAACAAAGTGTTCAGTTTTGCGGATGATAGTACGCTTGTTTCCTCCTTTTCGAGTGATCGGCCGATTGGTGCATCAACGTCGCACCAGCTAAGATGTAAACAGATTGACTCTCTGAATCAGGATCTAGATAAAGTCCTGCAGTGGGGAAAGGCCAATCTTGTCGACTTCAACGCAACGAAGACCCAGTATACAACATTCACAAAGAAAACCGGATCATCGGTTCCACAGCTGATGATGAATGGCCGGGCCCTCGAGGCTGGGGAAAGTTTGAGATTGCTCGGCGTCACGGTCTGTGGGAATGTATCATGGCATAAACACGTATCGGGTATCGCCAGATCAGCCTCAGGAAAACTGAGGTATCTTTTTAGAGCCAAGAAATATTTTACTCCGGCCCAACTTCTTCTCCTATATAAATCTCAAATTAGACCCGCGCTCGAATATTGCTCTCATGTTTGGAGCTCGGCTCCTAAACATACTCTCGACCTACTTGAGAGCGTACAAAGACGAGCGATCCGCCTGATCGGGGACTCGGCGCTGACGTCGGGACTACAGTCGCTATCACATCGAAGGCGCGTGGCCGACCTCTGTCTGTTCTACAGATATTATCACGGGTGCTGTTCTTCGGAGATTCTTGGCATTGTTCCACGCAATTCGGTCTATATGCGCTCCACAAGACAATCCGACGGATCGCACCCGTTTGTGGTTCATCTCCCGACAGCGCGAACATCCCTGTATCAGAACTCGTTCCGTTACAGAGCGGGGAAGCTGTGGAACTCCCTTCCCACGCGAGTGTTCCCGGAGCGTTACAACCTGCAACTGTTCAAAAAGAACTGCAACAGTTATTTGATGGCATCTCGGGGCGCCCACTCGACGCTATAGGTTCGCCTCTCCCGAGAGAAGTCTAATAAAAAAAAAAAAAAAAAAAAAAAAAAACCTTAGATAAAATATACAGTAATGCTATCGGACGGTAATTTTGTGGGAGAGACCTTTTTCCCGTCTTTGGGATTGGCTGAACTCGAGCGATTTTCCAGCAAGCAGGATAGGTCCTCCGTGCATAAGATAAGTGGAAGAGCCTGCCAAGGACCGGGGATAGTTCTGGAGCACAGTTCTTAAGGACTATTGTTGGTATTCCGTCCGGGCCGGTTGCCTTCCTACAATCCAGTTCACGCAGAATGCGTTGAATAGTGCGCGGACGGAATCCCACATCCCGCATGGAAGACCGTACCGGCGCGATCACAGGTGGCTCCAAAAGGCTGGAGTCGAGGTTTGAATTCGCGGAAAATAAGTTCGCGAACACACCAGCTTTATCTCTTTGAATTCGTGACCAACGTCCCACTGTCCGTCACCAACGGGTAGAATGAGGATGCGAAGTTACTGCTGACAGCTTTTCTCATTGACCAGAAGGAGCGCGAACCAGTCGGACACCGAAGAAGTTTATTGATTACTCTGTCGTTGTGAGCTTTCTTCAAGGTATCAATGGCCTGGTTGCATGCGTTTCTGATTCTAACAAAATTCGTTGTTAACCTCGGTGGGATTGGAGCGCCATTGGTTAAAAGCTCTATTTTTTGCCGCTGTAATTTGCTCGTATTTTTTGTCAAACTTCGTTTGATGGAATATGGAATATAAATCTCCTTCCCCAGAAGAATAATCTCTGATACCGACTCCACGAAAGCGTTAACATCCGAGTCTCCGAAGCACACCTCCGACCATGGAAAGGATGCGAAGAAATCTCGCAAATCGTCCCAGTTAGCAGCCCCATACTTCCATACATGGCGAATCTGCCTAGGCCGGTTATTCGCATGATATGCAAGTGCTTGCGCGACAGATACCAAGCAGTGATCTGAGTCTCCCAGCGGTGCAGACACCTCTACGGTATAAATACTCGGTTCGGGTGTCAAAAACAGATCCAGGATGTTCGCATAATCGCCTCGAACATCCAGCACTTGCGTTAGTTCCTGCACGAATTGAGTCAAGTTGTGGAGGAACCAACGCGAGTGCCGGATGCCCGAGGCGATTATGCGCTTTATAGTTCGTCTATTTTCTATCCTAATGTTTCAAACTTTTTACATTTAATTATTTAACAAATGTACACTTAATATTTACACTTAATAGTTCGTATATTTTCGTTTTTAATATTTCAAACTTTTTACATATAATTATTTAGCAAATGTACACTAAATAGTTCGTCTATTTTCTTTTCTAATCTTTCAAACTTTTTACATTTAATTATTTAACAAATGTACGCTTAATTAATTCATCTTTCGGGACTGAACAAAAAGGGATTCATATTGGTCGGCGGCTGTATTTATACTGCTCGCCCATCGAAATTTTCCACCCGTTTCTTCCTTTGCTTCTCTCGTTGGCTGACTATCTCAGCGTTATCTTCCTGCGAACCATACAAAAACATGCTGCCACCGACTCCCATTGGGTTTAGGTTTCGGCATAAGTCACTTCTGCTTAGTGTGGAAAATTAGGCTGTCGACTCCTATAGGATTCAGGTTTCATAAACTGGACCATTCAAACGATGGGTAGTAGTCTGTGAGGTCATGAACTTCCGGGTTCCTGTAGGCCAATAAATCGAAGTAGTAGTAATTACCACGATCGTTGCTCAACTGAACTTGCTAAATGTGTTCTACCTCTTTATACATTTTCTCGCGATACCCGTCAATCTGCGAATGTGCATCAGTTCACGTTGAAAGTCAACTTCAGGCGCACAAATAAACATACGAGTCATTCTCTATGTTTGTTTGTTTGCAGACGCATTTATTCACAAAGTCTTATTAAAATTTTACAATTTTAGTCTAAATGCTAAACCTATCTTAATAATTTTACTACATAATGTAATTTACTGGCTCTTCACAAGCACTCTAAATTATACAATATTATATACTTAATTTATGCCTTTCAGCTTACAAGAGTCATTCTCTATTCGAACCACACGAATGCTCTACCCGATCATGTGTTTCCAAGTCGTTGTAATGTCCAGGCATTCAAGACATATATTAGACACCTTCTTTCCTTATCCACTTCCTCTCCACCCGCACGCACTGTAATCTGACATTTACGGGTACTCCAAAATCCCCTTTTGTGCGCGAGTTAACACAATCTTAGCCCATGGCTCATACAAAATACAAATCCCACAAACAACATATCCATGTAAGAAAATGTAGTTAACACAATCCTAGCCCGTGGACTCATACAATCAATTTAAGAAAATGTAGATAACATAATCCCAGCCTATGACTCACATCTCATGTTACAGATACAAGTCACAATGATAAGAATTATACATAAATAGGAAATGTAGATTAAGTCAACCAGTCAGTCAGAGAGAGCGACTCAAACGTGTACATAGTAGTTTAAGTGAGGATTAAAAATAAAGGAGCTAGACTCCCCAAAAAAGAAAAAATCTTTTTTTACAAAAGGTCTAACTCGCGCGTGTGTATAAAAAAAGTCACAGCAAGATCACCATCAACTGCCCTTCATTCAACTCATCGGAATTCTGTTCGGTACTGTTATCGGGACGCCGACCTGACGTAATATGTAACATGACAAGGTGTGGAAAAAAACAAACTATCAACAAATAAATATTATCATTCAATAAAATTCCAAGTGTGTAAAATTCAATTAATTTATTCTTTGGTATCTAATTTGTAAAAATGAAATTGATTAGTCAATCAACCCAGCAGCAACAATAGCCCGTTTCTTCTCAATTACGGTGTCAATGGCTTGCACTACGTCAGCGAAAATCTCACTCACCGTTCGATCAGCGTTTATCTGAAAAAAATACAACAAAAAAACTATTTATTAAAAAAGCCAAACAACTTTTTCTTTTAATTTTTGAACGAAGAAATATAGATTCTGCCATTGTTTTCAGATCATATCCTCGATTCATTTCCTATTAATTTTATATTCATGTACTCGGCGCTCGATAACGCCATCAGAGCCGTCTTCGAGTTTACCGTTTTTTTTTTGATCTGGACTCACTGGGTGCATACCATTCCGTCTCGTATTCATAAACCCTCGTCTCGTCTGCAATAATGCGGCGTTTAACACTAAAACTACCTACTGGTCACAATGACCAGTTGTACCAATTGTTCACAAGAAGATTTTCTCCTTAAATTTCATTTAATATTTTATGATAATATTACGACTTTTTCTCATTTTATGTATCTAATAATAGTATATAAATTATTGCGGTCTCCTTTTTCCATTTACAGTGCAAAGTCACTGATCGCTTTCAATCCGGCGAAGGCCAGGACGATCTTTGTCCCTGTTCAATCCAAATTGGCATGCAGTGTCACCTCTGGACAGCTTGTAGCGTCCTACGAACGCACAATACCGCCCAGGTAAGGTTCCAAACCTTCAAGGAACTTACTTACCTTATCCATTACACGTGCCCACAGACACGTGTCCCCAAAGCTCCTAATCATACCTGTAACAAGGGCATAGGAAGCTGCAACAATGTTGAACCCGACATAAAAAAAAACAAGGAACTTAACGTTCAAAAACTTTCAGTATCGAGTCAACGCATCCATTCATAGTATGCAAAAACAATTCCAGATTACAGGCCATTAATCTTCCAGCAGAAACATCTGCACGATGTTTCCAAGGAATTATATTTTCGGTAAATTAACCGAACCAGGGAGGCATACTCGGGTAGCTAAAGGCAATTAGCACCTCTAATTCCGTGCAAGATCCCAAAATCCAACAGCTAAAGCATCGCATACAGATTTCCCATCTTAAACATCTGCACGATGTTTGCAAGGAATTACCATTTTCGGTAGATAGATAACAACGGATGCATATGCTGGCAGCTAAATGCAAGAAAGCATATCGCCTATCCGCTGCCAAAATTGTAAACAACCGTAATTATCGCAACAAGATAATTCGGAAGATTTACAAGACCAACGCCAACAAAGGAAATACTCCGGTCCCACGATTCCTTTGTAAAAATTTCACACCCATTAGAGGGATCTAATGGATTTCGGTTGTGTTTGCAAAATGCAAGCAACCACGGGCTGTTCGCCCGAACAATCATCTCCGTCCTGCGCGCCAGATGTTCTCTGCAAACAGAAGGCCGTGGAAAAGGAAATTCTATCACCAATGAATAATGTATGCAAGATGACTTTCCCCTTCTCAGGAATCTACAAAATATCCCCGGGGATGCGATAACATGCTGCTAACAGAAATTCGGAAATTCTGTTAGCAGAGGGAATAAGGAAATTTTTCGGTACAGATACAGATACGATCTGTATCAGGGTATTTTTCAGTAGGATAGCGAGGGAGTCAAAATTTGATCGTCGACGAGACGCCTAGTCAATATCGAGGTTTTTAGAGCGAATACCGCCGACTTTTTGGCGTGGGCTGGTAACATTAATCCGGAGTAGTGTCGCCTAGAAAAGTCGTTGTGCGTACCAACAGTAACCCTTATATTAAATCATCCATAATATCGCGTGGAATAAGAAAGTCGTGTGTGCGCAATTGTAATAGTGAAATCGAGATTGCTACATATTGTTCGGTTAAAATATAAGTTAGACCAAAGAAAAAAGTCCAATAATAAAATCAGATTTATACACGAAACTTTCGCCGTGTTTTATTGGTGTGATCGTCTCCGTTTCCGGTTGTTCTAATTCCTTTCACCTGCGAACAGTGTTCGGCGGAACACTGCACCAATCATACCCCGGCTAATTAAACCGCCAAAAGCTGCGTCGGCACCCACCAAGTTGTGAACCAATGCATGCAGCGACATCCTGAGAAAGGTTGCAGCAAAGCTAATAACCTTGCCTGGAAAAACTAATTAATATGGACAAACTAACAAGCCTCGGAAATGGACCGCATACACGACAATGACCACGAAAATAAATATGGCTAAACGATTCGAGAATTTCCTCATGGAAAGTCCGCTCACTATACAGAGCTCGAGCTGCACAACAGCTAGACGATGCCCTGTCCGAATATAACGCTGACATAACAGCATTACAAGAAATAAGAAGGACGGGTGTTATTCAAAGAAACGAGTATGACATTTATTACAGCTGTCATGCAAAACACCATGTGCTCGGGGTAGGCTTTCTGGTCAGCCAAAAACTGAAGCCTGCCATTGCCGACTGTAATGCAATAGACGAAAGGCTATGCACTCTTCTTGTGCGAGGCAAGTTTAAGAACATAAGCCTGTGGCGGTTCCGCCAAACCCCACCGCCCACTTACCTGAAGAACCTCCATCCCTGCACTCCAATTTGCATAAGTTTTTGCTAATGCAATCGCATTAAGCACCTGTAAATGCTTCACGCGGCTCCTCGATAGTATAGTGGTTAGTATACCCGCCTGTCACGCGGGAGATCGGGGTTCGATTCCCCATCGGGGAGCATCTGGCGCAAGACTAATGACCTTGCCCGGAAAGAACAAATCATTATGGAAAATTTAACAAGCCGCAGGACTTGCTAAATAAGGCCAAGACCGGCTCCCGGTTGTAGTGCCGTTGATGATGATGAAATGCTTCACGCATCAAATAGATCACATTTATAATCTAAAAGTCCCTGAAAAAGAATCCGTACCTTTCATGCATCTCTTTGCATACAAATTCCCTATAAGAATTCTTTCCCAACTTATCATGAATCCCAAAACGAATTCGGCACCTTCGGTGCCAGGCAAATCCCAATCTCATCAAGTGCATTTCCTCCTAGACGAATTTCTGAGAACAAAACGATTTGGTTTACATACAATGTAACCATTATAACAGGGATTATAAATATTGCGTCGCCTATTTCCCGACCTCACCATGTGTATAATAAATCTCCTTACATACACATTGGCTAGCGACCTATACCCAAGGGACAAAAACAAATATACGCATCTTGCGTCTGAAGGCATCAATTAAATCCTACAGCATAGGCAAATGCAAATAGGAATTGAATACCTACCCGTACCAGCCATAAACACCATTTCCCTGTAAACAAGCTAAAACCAATTAGCATAATGTTCACGTAGACAACGATCATCGACGGTCCCTTTGTCGTACATATTCCTGGATCCGTTTCCCAGTAACCTTCTCACATAAACAAACATCTTCACGATCCCTTTTCCCTTTCTTTGTTTTAGATTCGTCCCATGGCTTTGATCCATGCAAGAACCAACTTTACGTCTCTCTTGGAATACGAAAATTATCATCATCATTGGCACTACAACCGGGAACCGGTCTTGGCCTTATTTAGCAAGTCCTGAGGCTTGTTAAATTTTCCGTAATGATTTGTTAATATAACGAAAATGCACCCCCTAATTAAGAGAGCCAGTTTCACTGCCCGAATTTCTTTTGATAGCGAACGAATACCCCAGAGCCCAATTACATCCGCCAACCACGCAGGTCGTGCCACTCCCGCTCCCCGGTGCGCACGGGGACGCGAAAGCCAACCGCGAGTCGATCGAGTCTTTTTCCTAAGTTCAGACGTGTATCTCATAACGAGTATGCTTAGTTTGGTGTTATGAATAAAGCGCTTTGCGGGTAACGAGTTCGTTTTAATCGTGAACTAACAATGTAACTCAAAATCAACTAAACGTGCTGTAAGAGACTAATGTGTAAAACTCTTCCAACTCTACAACCAATAAAAGAACCTTTAATAATTAATGAAAAGTTAGTTTCAATTATTTCATTTCTGATGACTACCATGCGTGCTTCGCTTTTTTTCTTTACTCCTGGTTGTGGACAAACGTGACGACGTTTCATTCTTTTGTTCGGCGTAATAATCGGTGAAACATTTAGAGGAAGTAGTGGGTGGGTGGTAAAATCAGCGTCCATGCGGACGCACTGACCATCCATCCCCACAAGCCTCATAAACGTTCACGGACCTACAGAGGAGTCGCCTGACGACGAAAAAGAAGAATTCTACGAGAACGTCGAATGGGCCATCAATGCCTGCCGAAGATACGATGGGAAAATCGTTCTTGGTGATTGGAATGCCAAAATAGGTCGGGAGCCGGTTTTCAAGCACCACACAAGTTCCCATAGTTTGCATGAGAACACTAATGACAATGGATTACGAGTCATCAAACTGGCAGCATCAAGAAACTTGATCGTTGCGAGTACCAGGTTCCGCGTAAAGACATCCACATGCCAACGTCGACTCGGATCGCTATCTTATTGGTATAGTTTTCCAAGTGCGGATTGGCTTTTGGAGACGTATTGCATCCGCAGATCAGGTTCGAATCAACACGGTCGCTTTACGCATTGAGAACACCAGCAACCTTTGGTCATGCGTTAACACGCGCCCTCAAAGAGCTCGGTGGAGGGAGAGTAAGTCTTGGGACCAGAATGCCGGGGGTAGAAGAGAAATGGACATGCTTCAAGAATACCGTCATTAGTACCGCCAACTCCATCTTAGGCAGTAGTCGTAGAGATTGGAGCCACTGGTTTGATGACGTGTGGAAACAAGCGACTGAACGTAAGAATGCTGCATATCGGGCAATGCAGCAGTCTTATAGCGTTTGGGATGATAGTGAAGAACGTGTGATTCGAACTGACGCTATGACTGTTAGAATCACCAAAAATTGAACCAAAGCGCAACCCATCAGGCCACCGCCGTGTGTACGAATTTGATTTCTAAACTCAAGTACATTCGACTGATGTGGATTTTGTTATGTTATCGCTGTGGTATACGGCTCTGATGCATTTTCTTATTCGATTTTCGTTCCGTGTTTTTCACTATTTGCTTGTGTATTGTGTGTATTTGTTAGAATCGTCACAGTCTCATAGGACGCGGGTACGCAAGGAGAACTACAAAGACCTCAGAATATCTGAAAAAAGACACCACCAACAAACTACTATTACTATTTATTGGAGCAATCCCGCCAATCGTCGCTCGATCAGTTTGCTTCGAAACATTAGTAAAGTATTCGAGAAAAAAGCACCTGCTGTAACGAAAATTGTATCACTCCGAACGACCAGTTTAGATTTATAATGCCACACGACACAGTTCATGCTGCAATAAACTTGTTTCCGACATACAGTGGAACAAGGCAAAGCGACAATGCACAGTGGCTTGGTCGACTTTGAAAAGGCCTTCGACACCGTGTGCTTAAAAGGGCTTGTATATGAGTTATCAATTTAGGAATGCCTACGTATTATACATTATCTCCGATATGATAATGGGTAAACAATTTGTAGTGAAATGTGGAGATATAAGCTCTAACAAGACCTTCCACATCAAAAACGGCCTACAACAGGGATCAGTGAATTCTAACATTTTATTTGACATTTACTCTAGTGATCTAGTGGGCTCTCTCAACCATGCAATTGCATACGCCGACGACATTGTGGTGTATAGATCTGAAAAAAAGATTGATGTCATCAACAGATTTCTGCAAGATGATTTCAACAAAATCAAACGTTTTTGCGACGACTGGAAATTAAAAATAAATTTTGGTGAAATGTGGAGATATAGTAGGTGTGAAACTAAGTTCTCGCGGTTTGTCAATAGATGGCTCCAACAATAAGTGTTGCGGATTCGCACTGGAAACAACCAGCGAATTCGCAACTGAACACTACCCATGGCAACCAAATAACAAATGTCAGCAACTAGCTGACATAATCGTATATTCTGGTTGTCAAGCAACATAAATAACAAAATTATTCTTTGTAAAACCAGCAAGAGACACGGTTGTAGTCATTTAATCCAGTTAAATCCAATTCATCATACAAATAAATTAATTGTTAATTAGTTCAAACCAACCAAGGTTGTTATTATTCCATTTGGATGAGGATGATTAGATGAGACTTGGTGTTCCAACTGAAGATTGTTTGCGTGGAATTGCTGCTGCACTGTAGGTATTCTTCCCTTTCATCTTCTCACTTTTCTCAGTGTTTCAGAGCAACCCATTAAACTTCGCGGCGCACGAAAGAAGACATCCATTGAGAAAACAATAAAACGATTCCCCGACGACATTCCTCGGTCGGCAGAAATCAAATTGCGTGTTGGCCGCTCAGGTTGCCAACACAATAAGTGTTGGTCGATTTCGACATATCCAAAACGTCATGAACCTACTTAGACGTATGGTAAGCAAACTGCTTTGACACAGTAGTGATTTGGTTTTGGCGTCATAAACTTTTGGTTATATGAAAATGTCTAATTTTGTGCTAAATAATCGTCATTTGCGGGAAGTGTTGATTTTCTTCTTGTATTCGAAGAAAACGAAGGCGATGCGCATCGAGAGCTTCACAAAGTCTATTGATATGCTGCTCTTAGTGAAATAACGTGCCGTGATTAGTTCCGTCGCTTCAAAGACGGTGATTTCGATGTTGACGATCGTCCACGTGAAGGAAGGCTAACAACCTTGCCCGTAAAAATAAATTATTATGGAAAATTTAACAAGCCTCGAGATCTGCTAAATAAGGTCATGACCGGATCCCGGTTGTAGTGCCGATGATGCTGATGGTACGCCTCGTAAATACTGGCCAGGATGGACGGAGTGAAGTATCTTTTGCATCTCTTAAGGAACCCCAAACATTTGGCTCCACTTTTCGCAGCTTCAAATATGTGGTCATTGTAGTTAAGAGACGAATTAGTTTGAGTGATTGATAGTTCCTTGGCTTCGTCGATGCAAGTGCCATTCATAGACAGTATATTTACTTTGGGGCTCACCTTTGACGACAAGAGACAGCACTGATTTTTTTTGGGGATTGAATTCTACTCGGTTAGATAATCCCCACTGATATATCTTGTTGAGGTCTGAATTCAATGTATCAAGCATAAGTTGTTGGTTGGTAGTGACGTTCGAAGAGTTTGGACGGGAGTGTTCGTATGAGTATGACAAACTCAACGTGCTATATCATCAGCAAACGAGTGAATTGGGTTGTGAGTAATTGACAAGAGATCATTTATAAAGATGAGGAAGAGAGTGGATGAGAGTACCGAACCCTGGGGAACACCTGCATTAATTTGATGGGAGACAGATTTGTCACCATCAACAACCACTTGGATTGAACGGCTAAAAATATAGTCTCTTATCCATTGGATCAGAGAATTGTCCACTCCATATGAATGTAAATTTGACAAAAGGGCTGGATGCCAAACTCTGTCGACGGCTTTTGAAATATCCAATGCGACTACGGAATGGCTATGGAATGGCTCCACTTTTCGCTAAGGTACGCCATCAGATATTCTGTAGACCTGTTGCTACGAAAGGCATAATGGCGGTCATTGAAGAGGTCATTTGATTCCAGATATTTCAAAAGTTGACGGTTGATAAGTGATTCCATTACCTTGGAGAGAATAGAAGTTAGTGCTATGGGTTGATAAGAAGGAAGGGATGATTTGTCACCCTTTTTGGGAATTGGCTGAATGTTCGCTGACTTCGATCTACTTGGGAAACGCCCAGTAGAATAAGACAAATGGAACAGTTACCGCAGTGGTTTGGCGAGTGAAGAGGAGCATCTCTTCAAGAGGATTGGGGGAATGCCGTCCGGACCAGCCGATTTGTGTGCGTTTAGATCTTTGAGTGCGCGGGCAACAGTACGCGTTCGGAAGCGAATCTGGCTCATGGTGTGCTGCTTATGCTCAAGTTGAGGTGGAACTGATGTGGTATCAGGCAGCGTTGAGTTGGCTTTCTTCTTCTACCCCAATCAAATCCTCTACGACAAATCAGAACTTAGCAAGATAGATAAATCTAAAGTCAAAATATTTCCATACGTGGTATTTATCCGACTTATATTGGCGTAAGGCTGCCCAGTATGGTATAACATATCCTCATTCTACATGGAGAAGTTTCGGGTGTTCGAGAGGCAATGCTAGACAGAAGTTCTACCCCAATAAAAACCTATATGACAAATCAGGACTAAACAGGATATCATCAACAAACAGGATATTATCAAAATTATCCGGAGTTACACAGGCTCCTCGATAGTATAGTGGTTAGTATACCCGCCTGTCACGCTGGTTCGATTCCCCGTCGGGGAGCCTCTGGCACAAGACTAACGACCTTACCCGGAAAAAACAAATCATTATAGAAAATTTAACAAGCCTCAGACTTGTTAAATAAGGACAAGACCGGGTCCCTGTTGTAGTGCCGATGATGCTGATGATTTATTCAAAGGTGCGAACAAAAAATAGTCACAGGGGGACAAGTCTGCGCTATAAGGAGGGTGCTAGAGGATTTCCCAGCCCCGTTCTGCTGATGTATTCCCTGTCAAGAACGCAGTGTGAGGCCTGGCGTTGTCATGAAGAAGGATGACATCTCGAATGGGCATACCTTGTCTTTTGTTTTGACATGCGGCTTTTTCCATAGTTGATACCCACTTCTGATGAGATTTCTCCAACCGTCAAGCGGCGATCACTTTCAATAAGTTCTCCGATGTTGTCGTCTGTACGACTTGTCCTTGGGCGTTGATCATGACTTTCGTTTTCGATATGTTCTCGCCCGCATTTAAATGCTCTGGCCTACGTATACACACAATGTTGATACAGTGTATCATCACCAAACTGTGGTTTCAATCGAGAAAAAATGTCCGAGGGTTTAATGCCTTCATTTGTTAAAAATTGTATAAAAATCCGTTGCGCAACAGACGTATGTACCCCTTGCTCGCTCACGGCTGTACTGACTACAGAGTCAAGCGCTAACCAAGCCACTTCTTCTACTCTTCATAAACCAAACAACAGCCCACGCACAAGATAATCTTTGTAGTGCCGATGATGATGACACGGGCAATGTGCAGTGAAAATAATCTTATTTCGGTAGCATTCTATCCCAATGATATGTATATGGGGCGTACTCTCCAGAATGGGTTTATTCCTCCAGAAGCGGTCCCCTTCTTGGAGTCCCTATTATTTACCATGCTTTCCGTGGTGCCAGGGATAAAAGAATTGTCCATGATAACGCTATGTATAATGTTCCATATCACCTACGTTTTAATATAGTGATCAGTGAAAGACATAAATCAATAAAAGATCGATCTCATCCCGACTGGTGGTGGATTAGTGACGAAAAAAGGACTCAACGTTCTCAAACATAGTATGCGTCTCAGGGGAAGCTCTTTCCGTCCCCATCTCCCATTCCTAATTATTTTTTATTTTTGTTTTATTTCTTGTTTCTTGTTTATGTTTGTACATCTTTTTTTAATTTTTGTCAGCCAACTCGTAAAAAAGGAAATAGAAAAATTAATAATTTGCATAAATAGAACAAATTTAAAAGAGGAATAAACTCTTACATATAGATTATTATTACACCTTATGAAAAATAAAAGTAATTACACGCCGAAAGGCATAAGAAACCAAAATAGATGTTGTGTAATTTAGAGTGCTTGCGAAAAGTCAGCAAGTTAGTGTAAGAATGATGCATATAAAATAGAATTTAACATTTAGTCTTAAAGTAAAGTATGTAATTGTATTGGAAATAAATCTGGATTTACAATTAAAAAAAAAACTAATCCGGTCCGTTTGACCAGTTTGGTATTAATAGGTATGTAACAACTGTTGGTGCTTTTAGTATTAATGAATGTTCAGTCGGGTTCAGCTGAAAGCATGTCTTTTGCGATGTCAACCCGGTGTTTGTTTTTCAAATTCAGGTATACCAGGTATATACGCCACAACACCAATGAAACACCTCATTAATTAATATACCTTAAACAGATCCATAAACATTGTTCACGTTCTCTGCTAACTCGCTGATCATAAATTTGCGGTTATTGACCAAGGTTTTGTTCACGTTATATTTTCGTCGATTTTCGACCTTCCATACATTCGTCATCTTCGACGGATTCACGACAACTTCTGAAACGTTCGTGGAGAATTTCTGAAACATTCTTTAGAGTATCGTTCGCCTCACTTTTTGCTTTTAGTCGAAAATTTAATACAATCTCATTGTTGCAAATTCAATTTCATGTTTAATAAGGTATCAAGAAAACACAGAGGCAGATATGTTCAAGGGGACGTAATTTTTACAAATGGCATGCCATGACTCCCTAATTTGGTGGGAATGTCAATGAGGGAAGTGCCAACCTAACAAAAAGCGGGACAGAGTGATAGTTCCGGGAATTTATTGATGAAAGTATACCTACAAATATTTCTTTTTTTCTACAGAACATGGTTTGTTTTATTTCCTATCTCAATACTTGTAATAAAATCCACATTACCTCTGTTGATCGTGAGGCCACCTGTGAGGGTTGGATCTGTTCGTATGATTTTTTTTTTACACTAACCCGCGCACAAAAGGGGATTTTGAAGTACCCTTAAATGTCAGAGCACAGTGCGAGGAAAAGGTAGGGAATACGGGACAGTGACATGGATGCAACCTAGTTTCGGTTACAAGAACCACGTCCGGCCGGTTATCCTTTATGAAGTCAGATACTATCATACGCTTTGAAAGCGGAACAAGGGAGTTGACGTTTAATTTTGGGATCCATTTTGGAGGGTGTCTTACATATGTCGTGAAAAGGAGTACATCCCTCTCAGCCTCGGTGGTTAGTTTTTCATATCAGACTCGAATATCTTCGATCAAGCGGAAAAGTAGTTTCTCGAGCATTGGGGATTTTGTACCACCCTTGAATTTGTGGCATTGTGTTGGCCTGTACGACGGATTGCTTACGGACTCAAATGTTTTTGAGGGGGAGGATTTGGGAGAGTTTTCATGTTCTTTGTTTGTGGTCCTTTAAGCATATCGGCGAATGTAAATCCATTTTGGATGAAATTTTGTGTTGCCTATTTTTCAATTTAGGGCTAGGCTATTTGTTTAGCTCGAGTTTCTTTGAACCTTTGAGCTATCTCTTTATATTTAAGACAGTTCTTGTGATTGGTCGGATGTCCTTTGTTGCTACAGTTGCGGCAAGTTGGCAAAGTTATTCCGGCAATCAACTGAGCATTTCCAATCAATATACACATGCATAGACCCGACGTCGAGAGTTCACCCAGTGTCTTTCGAAGAGGGAAGTTTGGCGGGGTGTTCTACTCAACATGCTATTATAGAATTTTTAACAGCTGAAAACATGACCCCTTCTGAAATTCATTATCGTTTAAAGACGATTTATGGTGACGATGCTGGATACTGGATTGGAATACTGTGAGCAACTTTTGCAGCGCTACTGTGACACTGCTGGGAGTAGACAAATTCCTTTTTGAAAATTGTGACAGGGGATGAATCAGAGCGATGAATATCGACATCCATCTTTTCAACATTCGATAAAGTTGAAAACAGAACCATCCGTAAAAAAACATTTTTCTTTTGACTGCGTTTTGGTATACTCATCGAGTTTATGTGGCCGATTTTCTGGAGCGAGGCAACGATAAATTCTTTTTCAGTACATGCAGACTCTAAAATACCTTCGACGTCGAATATCTCCTCTTAGAGACAGTCCGGTGGAAATAATATTGCAACATGACAACTCTCATCTACACATCCCCCAGGAGTTAACACCTAATATGGGCACCGCTCCCAAGCCGCATCATGTTCCAGAAATATGGAATCAAATAAACAATAACAACTACCGCAACGGAAAAGTTCCAGAGATAGGATGTAAAGCGAGATTATACACTACCCTTGCAACACCTTAGGTATACAAACCAAACGCAGAACGCTGTCGGGACATTCAGATATTCGTAAGCGAATAGACACAATCTCTTTATTCTCATGACCTCGCACCGTGCGATTTATATTTTTTTCCTATTCTCAAGAGACACCTCAAAAGGGCAATTGTCATACCTCGTGAGGCTTGCTGTTAAGTCTCCGATCTAAAAAAGTCAAAGCGATTTTTCAGTGACGGAATAAGAGAACTTGTATTAGCCTCTACCTGGCGCAAGACTAATGACCTTGCCCGAAAAAAAAATCATTATGGAAAATTTAACGAGCCTCAGGACTTGCTAAATGAGGCCAAGACCGGATCCCGGTTGTAGTGCCGATGATAAAAATGATGATGATGATTAGCCTCTACGGTGACTGTGTTGAAAAATAAATATATGATTTTGAAGCTTAAGATATGTACTGTAATATACTTCTTGCCGGATCTTGCTATTTTGTTTTTCTACGCATTGCACAAACCCTGCGTGCATTACTTTTCAGCTTACCATAGTAATCAGTGGTGAAAGTGGTAACCATCTCCCGACCAGTCGTCTGTAAACCTTGCTGAGTTTCTATCTCAATGTAAGCGTCCCCGCGTCGTTAACTAAGACTCTGTGTACAAATACCTCTACGTTTTCCCCACATTCAAATGGTCGCCATGTCGAAGTTCGTAGAGCTCATCGCAGCTCACTTTTCGACGGTTCATGTGTCTAACGCCTTCCTTAACCTCAAAAAGAAAGGAGCACCCACTTTGCTTCATTGAGGCTCGTCAGTGAAACGTTTATCTCAAATAGGAAGGTATTCTAAACCAGCACGGAGAAATCTTGCAGTTGAAAACTGCTGATAACAAGAACAACAGTGATTTCACAGAGCAATTCCTCATCGTGGCCGTGGAAACATATTATATGGATGAGTATGCCAAGTCGATATCAATTTTCAAATTGAAATTAAATTATATGTCCCAGCACCATCGTCAGCGCCAGCGATACTCCCAACAATAGCATTCCCTTTCGTTAACAGCCTCCAGTACAGCTTTTCGGGCAAATGCGCTGATTGCAAACCCATGAAACTCCACGCTGATGCTGCTAAGAACATTAAATGCATTCCGGTCAGCAAGGAAAACTAAAGGCGAGCATGGGACCGGCTAGTCGAACACTACAACACTCATGCTCTTGTTCGTTCTTCTCTGGACGTTCTGTTTCAGATACTCGCCGTGACGAAAAAGACAGTCGCAGGGTTACGTCAGCTACGTTAAGCCACAAATTACGGCTTTCAGACCCTAGATACGCTTGGCGGGCCCGTAGAGGACTGGGACGACATAATTTTTTATCTAACCACGCAGCGGGTTGATCATCGCACTGGCCGCAATTTACATTCTTATCGTGGTGAAGCTCACAAGCGAGCAGCGTTTGGTAGTTATTAAAAAATAACGCTAACATTCTCAGTCAGTGGTCGTAAGAGCGCTTACTCGTTATTTCGGTCGTTATAAACGCCTCAGCAGACAGGGCTGTAGTGGACAAATTTGAGTCAAAACTATTTACTGTGGATGTTCCGGTGCTAGTGACACAGCGCACCGGTTGAAGTACCGAAAATATCGCTGCCGTAAGTGCTTTAGTTCAAAATGAGCTAAATCGGTCGATTCTACACTGTTCACAGGAATTAAGAATATCTCAAACCACATAGCGGCGAATTTTGCCTAAAGATCTTATCCTACACCCTATGTGGTTCGAACAAGACAGAAGCACATGCCATAAAGCAAATAAACCATCAATGCTTCATAGCTGACGGCGTCTTGTTAACTATTTCTTCGATGGTCTCTGGTGAGCTTAGGTACTGTCTTTCTAAGTGCTTTGATGGTGGCGACTGAGTTCCTCACATGACTGGAGAACGTACATTTCTCAATTGGGTCTTTCGCAACTCGTGGTAGACCCTTAAGTTTTTGTAATTTTGCTAGGACCAAGGCTCCTGGTCTTCCGAATTGTATTTCTATCCATTCTATCCGTCCTGGGCGACGAATAGGAGACTTATTGGGGCCTCTCTAGCTCTTCCCTGGAGTGTTCTACGCAAACGCCTTGAGTCCTGAGCATGGGTGAAATCGGACACTGTGTCATCGTACGTCCTTCGAAATGCCAATCATTCTTCACTGGCACCGTTGAAGTGTGGTAGTTCGATCGCAAGCCTTGAGATGGGTCGTTCTGGTCTTTGGGAGAGCCTTATCATTGCTTGGGCTAGCTCCGTTGAAGTGTGGTAGTTCGATCGCAAGCCTTGAGATGGGTCATTCTGGTCTTTAGGAGAGCCTTATCATTGCTTGGGCTAGCTCCTGGATGTCACTATGTCTTGTGTAGTCGCGGCCCGACATCGCCTATTCGTCGTCAACCGGTTTCGGTTGGTTGAACTATGATACGACCTGGCTATGTTGAGGTTCTTCTTCGCCGGCCTCGTCCTCAGCTTCTGAGCTCGCTTCCGAACTTTTTCCAATAGTGAAAGTTCAGCTCAAGACAGCTTTGGCTTTACTTTGGTTATTTCGAACTCTCGATTGGCGACCATCATTGCTGCTTCAGCCTTGGCACTCCTTCCAGACGATCGGTTTGTAGCAATGCCTCTCTTGATCGTTGAGCTCTGCACAGGTGGTGCCCTTTCTATCCTCTTTAGTCATGTAGATCGACAACTCTTTCTATCGGGTGATCCGGTCGATTGTCAGCACCGGGGTGTAGGGCTCGAGGAGTCTTCCTTCTGGTCTCGTGACATCAATACTCAGTGGTTCCCCTCTAGCAGTATGCACAGTGGCGAGTTCTTCCATAGGATGCATGGGGGGCACTGTGGGGTTGAAGTATGGATGCCGACGTACGGCACGGGGTTAACTCTCAGCCACCGACAGAAATCCGGGGAACGGCGAATAGTTGCGGGTAATAGCAAGCCAGGGAACAGTCACCACTGGACCGGTTCAGATCGTTTGCAATCGTTCCAAAAGTTTGATTGATTGGGTCATACATTGAAGTTATTCACTGGCGGCCATCCACTAGAAAATCGCGCTTCGGGCAGCTTGCGCGCACTTGAAAACCTGATGCGAAACCGTCATCCGCAAGGAGGCAACACCACAAATGAAACACCCGGACTTCGTTGAACTCAATCTTTTATTTCTTCGATTAGTCAAATATTTGGTATGTTTATTTATCGATTAATTTCTCTTTTTATTTAGGATTACTCTAGTACTATATTTCACTTAACCACGGTTCCGAGAGCACTTAGTTTTGGTTTGGGTTTGATTCCCTAAGCGACATTTTTGGAATTCAACTCGATTAACAACGAATGCGGAATTTCGAAAATAACGTCTCGAGACACTTCACGATCTTCGGTTGGGTAAAACCGCATGCCCCTAACAGTGACCCCAGTTGCGTCGCACTATATTACAAATGGCTGTTTGATACGCGAGGATTGCTAAACGCAAGGTGGCCAAAACGCGCGTCAGGTTCTGACGACCGACTCCCGAAATACACTACGTCAACACCGACTGAGTGGATCGAATGGAAAAATTTAAGCTGAATAAAGTGCTTGCAGGCGGCGGTGTGGCCCTGGTGGCGGTTGGATCTCGACTAACTAGTTAAAAGCAAGAAAAAGTTCATCGCGTCGTGGCAGTGGAGTCATAGCTAAACAATCTCACTGCCACTTACTAGGAACTTGAAAGGAAATGCTATGCTTGCGTAGGGAATTCAGTTCCAGCGAATCCTCGCCGTATAAGTTGAGTTGGATTCGTTGGTTGTGTATGCCGGGAAATTGGTTTCGGCAGCTTAGCCAAGTGTGATCAAGGGTCTTGATCGTTGTGATTGTTTCGTGGAAAATTAGCTGTCGCTTGGTTACAAGCGAGAAGTGTAGTTTAAGGAGGAAATTAACCGCAATGGTTTTCGGGGGAAATTGGAATTGCTTGAGTGCGAGCAAGGAATATAATTTAGATAAGATATTAACCGAAGCAGTTTCGGGGAAATGTATGCGGCTCGGTATAGTTGGTGGTGATGGTTAATGTTCCGTTGTAGGTTTGAATATGCGTTTTATTACAGCATATCAATTTCGGAGAAATTAAGATTGCTTGGTCGCAAGGAAGGAATATAACTTAAGTGAAGAGTTGACCGAAGCAATTTTGGGGAAATGTATGTGGGGTGATGTAATTGATGGAGATGATTAATCATCATCATCATCGGCACTACAGCCGGGAACCGGTCTTGGCCTTATTTAGCAAGTCCTGAGGCTTGTTAAATTTTCCATAATGATTTGTTTTTTCCGGGCAAGGTCATTCGTCTTGCGCCAGAGGCTCCCCGACGGGAAATCGAACCCCGGTCTCCCGCGTGATATGCGGGTATACTAACCACTATACTATCGAGGAGCGATTGTCTTATCACAGGGAGCTAAACTTCCTCCCGCATTCGGATAATATAATCTTTAAGGCCAATCCAATTCCGGTTTTTTATAATATTCCGTGGAAAATTGGAATATGCATTTATTTCAGCTTGGGAAATGGGAATTGGGGGATGTATGCAATTGCGGATTGGGGACAGATGCTGTTGCATATTGGGATGGATACGCTTGCGGGTTTTGCATGGTTGCGAATGTGTGTATTTCAGGTTTGAATGGGGAGTTGCCTTGAGGTGACGCGCTGTTAGCGATCAAGATCGGTTGGCATTGTGGGTTGGTTCTCCATGTGGTATAGAAAACCCCCACAGCACATCTTCTTCTGTGGTGCGGATTAACTCGGAATGGGTAATCGATGCTCCTCCAATGGGGCATACTAGCGTCCTCGTCATTTTGAACGGGCATCCTTGCTCTGTTAGAAAATCCCATCTTATTGCAGTTGGAAGTCAACGACTCGAGCCTACCATAATGGGATTCGAACAGGTTGGTCAAGCATGTTCGAATAGGTCAGTTTCTCGCACCACGTTACGCCGTCGGCCTATGCCAACAAGCCAACAACATTATAACACGAAATCCCCAACCTCATCAATGTTTTGGAAATGTATATCCCACTCAATGCTCTAATGAAAAATGTATTATACTTACCACAACAGTTTTATCGGTGTACTGCTCAAGAATTTCATTGGTATTACTTCTAAATGTTGCAATTCGAGTTTTCAGTGTCTCAGGATTGTCATCGGCTCGCACGACATCCGAAGTAGATGCCCGTTTCAAAATACGTTCCACAAGAACATCCTGAAATCATATTCAAGTAATTTATACTACTCTGTTATTCAATACTTAGAGGTAATAACTTACATCATCGCAATCGAAAAATATAATTAAATCAGCAGGAGAAACTGATTTTTCGAATGCAGCTCCTTGATCCTTTTCTCGTGGATATCTAAGTAAAAAATTGAAATAAATAGTTACGTTGAAAATCTTTATTTTTGGATATACTTCCTACCCATCGATCAGAAATCCTTTTGAATCTGGGATGGCTTTCCTCACTGCTATCGATAGTAAAAAGAGGACTTCCTCGTTGGCTACCAATTTCCCTTCCGCCATAACATCTGCCAGGCGTTTACCCCTTTCTGAACCAGAATTAACCTAAGACCGAACGTATTGAGAATTCCTCTTTTATCATAATTCGAAATTATATTAGAACTCACTTCCTCCCGCAGCAAATCGCCGGTACTCAAGTGTGTGAATTTGTACTTGCAAACAATTTTAGCACACTGAGTACCCTTACCGCAACCTGGACCCCCGAGGATCCAAACAATAGGAACAGGAATCTGAAAAATGTTTATTTTAAATTTTTTATGACAATCGATGATATGCAATAACACAGATTTTGGTTAGGAGCTTAAGGTACTATGAGAGCTAAGCGGTTTAAATTGCTTTCAGCGCAGAAGGGAGAAGGTTGCCTCTTGATTAATGACAAAATGCAGGTGTTATTTATATTTAACGGAATTTTTAATTAGAAATCCTATTAAGCAGTTTGTCAAGCATTATGCGGTGTTTCGATAAATTCCGTAGAACTTACGGCGTTATGTGTGCGCCTCTCTTCGGCAGCCTTCTGTTTGTCATCAGCCTCCTTTTTCATGGCCATTTGGTGACACATGAACAGCTAAGGATGGTATCACATTCAATTTTCTGCTGCTGTTTTAGCTTAATTTTAATGTGGTACAGAAATTTTCAATAACACACAAAGCATACCCCCGCACTCATATGAAACAACACCATTCAAAAGAACTTACCCTAAATGGTCCCAAACATGGGCATGAGTACTTGGTGGACGCGGTCGCCATATGTTACTGCCAAAAGATTATTCGAAAGCGATTTATTCAATTCAAAATTTTTTTTTCTAAATTAATTTCCGAATGATCTAATAGTTTTTTAAAAGGTGACTTTTTGTTTTATTCAGTCAGTACCTGACTACCCTGTATGGGATACAATCTGTGAAGTCGAGTTACAGTATTACTAAGTAGATTTTCTAGCTTCATATTCATAGGAAGGAGTTTCCTGGCTTTACAACTTTTGATATATTGGGATTACAGATTATTTCAGTCCGCTTTCTAAAAGCAAAATTGTATTCATTTCGGAACAAAATGAATGAATAATTTAATTGAAGTATTGACCACCGTTGGGTATTGCCTTTTCCCACCTCTTTGGCACTTTCCTAATTATATCTAAAACAAATGTCTCGTGTTTCGAGGCCATCCAAGCAAAGAGCCAATTTTCGAAAAAAAGTGAACCAGTGATCAGTTAAATCGTGCTGCATCCATCAGTATCGGTAACCAGAAGAAGAAGCGTCCGAAAAATATAGAGGTTGCGGTAAAATATCTCACTTGAGCGGCTCCAAAGATCTGTCTACGAAAAAGGCCTGACTAATAAAAGCTATACTGTCTTTACAAGCGTTACATCGGCGAACTAACGAACCCGAAAGTCCATGTTCACACATAAACTGAAACTAATTTACCAGCTCTCCCTATATTGTAAGGACAATATCATGAATAAGCTTTTTTCCCCCTAGAGTGTGGAAAATAATATTATAATATGGTTCCTATAGCAAACGCAATCAACACGTGCCGAAATTCAGGAACAACTGCAAGGCGGTATTGAATGTCATACACCAAGAAATTATCAATGGGTTCTTCAGTAGTTTCTGACTATAGTACCTTTGCTTCACAATTGGTCAGTCACCATCTTCAACTGATGCTGGCAATTTAACAGCAATAACAGCAGCAATAGCTTTAAGCACACTAACTTTCATCTTATCGACAACTTCCTAAGACAGTCTTTCATTCAACTATGATCACCTATCCATCGGATAGGTTTCCGAGATAGCGATAGGATAATCAAAAAACACCACCTCTGTTAATTTCTTGAATACCTAACATGTTACTTCTTATTATGACTTTCTTAAGCTGCCTTCCAGCTTCCATAAATTGATTGACGAACCTTTTATACTCAATGTGCGATCAGTTACTTGCCTTTGTTTATGGCTCAATCAGAGCACACACACAGGTGCATGTTTCGCAGCACATTCATTGTTTACCCAAGCCAAATGAGACCCATACCTTCGCTACGATTATCAATTAGCCGCGCTTAGGTATTGTTTACTTTAGATATGCATAACTCAATCCTTAGCAACTAGTGTTTATACAAGTGCCCATTCATAGTTAACGATAACAGAGACATTTTATTGTGTCGTTTCCAAAATCAAAATCATAGAACTGGATATTTGTATTGAGAGAAGCACATTCTGTGTTATTTGTCTTGCTTTTTGCGCCGTCATAGTGCTTCTAGATGTGGTATTTTTTTGGGGGACTGTGCGGGTTCTCTATATCACACGAAGAACTAACCCACAATTCTAACCAAACTTGACCGCTATCTGCGCTTCGCCTCAACCCAACTCCCCATGCAAAATCCGCAATACTATACATTCCTAACCTTGCAATAAACACACTCCCAAACCCGCAACAGAATACAATTCAACAGAATATATTCTAAATCATCGCCGCATTCATTTTCCCAAAATTGCTTTGGTCAACTCTTTACTGAATCCATATTCCCTCCTTGCGACCAAGCAATCTCAATTTCCCCGGAAATTCATAAGCTGTAATAAAATGCATATTCCAACCTACAATTGAATACCAATCATCTCCCTCAATTACATCACCCCACATACATTTTCCCAAAATTGCTTCGGTCAACTCTCTACTTAAGTTATATTTTTTCCTTGCGACCAAGCAATCTTAATTTTCCCGAAATGCATATGCTGTAATGAAACGCATATTCAAATCCCTAACAGAACATTAACCATCACCACCAACTATACCAAGCCGCATACGTTTCTCCGAAATTACTTCGGTTAATATCTTAGATAAACGATATTTCTTGCTTGCACACAAGCAATTCCAACATCCCCGAAAATTCATGCCGATACTTGCTCGCGTTCCCAAAGCCAATTTCCCGGCACACACAACCAACGAATCCAACTCAGCTTATACGGCGAGGATTCGCTGGAACTGAATTCCTATGCAAGCATAGCAATTCTACTCGAAATTCCTCGTAAGTGGCAGCGAGTCTGTGGCGACTCTAACAGATACACACACAATTCACAAGCAAAAATAGTGAAGAACACCGAACGAAAAATCGAACAAGAAAATACATCAGAACCGTATACCATAGCGATAACAAAAATAATTCACATCAGTGGAGTATCATCGAGTTTAGAAATCAAATTCTAAACACGGTCAGTAGCCTGGTGGGTAACGCTCAGGTTCAATTTTTTTCGTGATTCAAACTGTCATAGCGTCAGTTCGAATCATACGATCTTCTTCACTATTATTTCAAACGCTATAAGTCTATTTTTGCTATGACTCAACCGCCACGACGCGATGAATGGATTCTTTCCATACATACGTCAGTCGAGTCACAACCGCCACCGATTGCACATCGCTCTTGCAAGTACCCCCATTCATTAGTCAGTCGTTGTGCAACCACTACAGAGTGCGCGTCGTTCCCTCTTCCTTGCCCCGTAGTGTGTCGTTTCCAGAGACAAGTCTCTATCGCGAGTCGAGTCGTAATCACGGAAGTGCACACACCTCTATTAGAATGAAGTCTCTGCGCGGGCGCAAAAACAGTCCTTACCAAATTAAATACTTAATTCCGCATCTGTCCTTTTCAAATATACATAAATCCGAACTAATTAATAAAGCCTCGAACAGTGTCGTGAATATACCCAAGAAAGGATTAAATATTCCCGGGGGTGCGGAAGTGAGATTCCACCCCCCTCAAGGAGAGAAGTCGCCTTTTATCAAACCCGGAGTCTTGTCCCGAGCTGCCGAATCTAGTTTTGGTTCCCCCGGTTGGTGTGCGGTCGAAATATAAAAGAATTTGAAAAGACATTATAGAGCCGTCGGTGATCGTGATTCGTAATACTCAAACAATGTTAATTAAGTTAGCCTTTCTGTGAAACAAGATCAAGAAGGAAAGCGATCCTGTGTAATGATTCATAATTAACAGAGTTAATTATTATTTTTTTATTATTATTTACTGGCCTGTAGGAACCCGGCAGTTCATGACCTCACCGACTCGGCTCCGCCATTGTTCCCTGTCCTGTGCGCTCTCCTTCCACGTTCGATCATCCGACCCGATCTCCTCGAGGTCCAACCTAACATTGTCCTCCCATCTCCGTCGCGGCTGTCCTGTCGGTCTCTTTCCCGTTGGCTTACCATCAAATCAAATATTTTGCCTCTGATGTTTATGTGTGTTCTCTAAGGTCCACTTGCTCTCGCCGTAATCATGTATTTTGTTTTGTCTTCATTTATTTCTGGGCCCACCTCTTGTGCCACTTGCATAATTATTTCACTGTTTTTACTTACAGTTTCTAGATTATCGCCCAAAACGGCGGTGTCATCCCCATATGCGAACACTTGTGTGACCCCGTTCAGCGATGATCCGGCCATGTTGCCGGCTTGTACCTTTCTGATGACATACTCGTGGACAAAGTTAAAGAGACATGGTGAGAGGCCATCGCTCTGTTTTAGTCCGTCTCGGATTTCAAATGGTTCTGAGAGGTGGTTTTCTATTCTAACTCCCCCTTTATTTTCGTTCATGCAGATTTGAACGAGGGCGGCATATTTTTTCGGGATCTCCAGCTCAACCACAATATGGTAAAGTCTTTGCCCTGCGACTGAGTCGTCGGCTTTTTTGAAGTCCACGAACAGTTGGTGAACCGTCTTTCCGTATTCCCACTTCTTTTCCAGTAGTTGCCTTATTGTGAACATTTGGTCGCTTGTTGACCGGTTCCGACGGAATCTTTGTCGTATATTATTTTAACCAGTTGGTGGATCTTTCGAGCGGTTGCCTCTCCTCCATGCTTCACAAGCTCTGCCGGTATGCAATCGATTCCAGGGGCCTTGTTGTTTTTCAGTCAATTTATCGCGTCTACAACTTCGTCGAAAGAGGGCTCTGGGATCTGGGGCTCGGCTGTATGTACGTCTGGTGCGTTTATTTGTGGTTGATGGGTGCGCACATTGAGCAGGTTTTCAAAGTACTGCTTCCATCTTGTCACGATATTGTTTGTTTCTGTCACAAGACAGCCATTTGTGTCTCGGATTATTTTGGCTCTCCCTCGGTAGCCATTTCTAATTGGATTTATGCCGGCATACATATCTCTGATATTCTTTGCTCTGGCATTTTCTAGGATTTCTTCGATCCGAGTCTTCTCCCATTCGCGTTTTTTGCGTTTGAAAAGTCTAGTTGTTTCTTTCCGAATTGTCGCGTATCTTACTGCGTTGACTTCATCATATGCTTCTAAGTGGATCATTCTGAGGCGTTTACGTTCTTCGATCTTTGCCCTGCATTCATCGTCAAACCAAGGTTTGGACTTAATTGTTTTCTTAAATCCTAATACCTTTTGGGCTGTTTGTTTGATTGTGTCTCTGATCGATGCCCATTTAGTGTCCACATTATTGCTTTCCTCTTCCTCACTACTCCCATTCTCTAAGATAAATCTATTCGTTAGTTCCTCTTGATATTCAGCCCTTTTGCGTAGGTCTTTCAGTTTATCAATCTCGAACTTTTTGCTCGTCTCCCGTGACTGTCCATGTGGATTTGCTGCAAGCCGACTTCCAATTCTGCCCATCATTAGAAAGTGATCGGAGTCGCAATCTGCTTCTCTATATGATCTTACGTCAAAGATATTCGAGTGGTGACATTAACAGAGAGTGGTGGTATTAACAGAGTTAATAGACGTTTTAAACACACAGATAAGATAAACTCAATACCAGAAGTACTCTATTAATGTTAACCATAAAAAAATAAAGAAAATAAAACATCAATGACAACAACAATATACGAGTGTTTATCCTTTTGATTCTGTGTGCGCTCATTTTCTCCTGGGTATTCTTACGAACCATTTTCGACGGAACATCGTCGGGGGCAAAGTGAACCACGCGCCGTACGTCAGCAGCCAGACCTGAAACCCCCACAGGACCACACGTACTAATATAGCTAACTGTTATGTCCCCTTTGCATTCTTATACCGTTCGCTCCTATAATATCAATTCTTATACCATTCACTCCTATATTGTTCATCATTAACATCATCGCCACTACAACCGGGATCCGGTCTGGGCCTTATTTAGCAAGTCTCTCCAGCGGTATCCGGTCCGTTCACTCCTATATTGTTCATCATTAACATCCTCGCCACTACAACCGGGATCCGGTCTGGGCCTTTTTTAGCAAGTCTCTCCAGCGGTATCCGGTCCTTATCCGAGACTTGTTAAATTGTCCATAATCATTTGTTTTTCCGGAAAAGGTTATTAGCCTTGCGCTAACCTTTCTCAGGATGTGTATTGTTCACCCTTGAGCTACTTACTTGTGTGTTATTAACTTGTATATTATTGACATGTGTACCGTTAGCTCATATACGTTTCATTCTTATACCATTCCCTCTTATATTTTTCACACCTATACTATTCATTCTTATACTATTCATACTTATACCGTTCGCTCATATAATATTAATTCTTATACCATTCACTTTTATATTGTTCATCATCAACATCATCGGCACTACAACCGGGATCCGGTCTGGGCCTTATTTAGCAAGTCTCTCAAGCGGTATCCGGTCCTTATCCGAGACTTGTTAAATTGTTCATAATAATTTGTTTTTCCGGACAAGGTTATAAGCCGTGCGCCAACCTTTCTCAGAATGTATATTGTTCACCTTTAGGCTTGTGGCGGTTCTGCCAAACCTTACTGACTACTTACCTACAGAACCCCCATCTCTACAACCCATCCCTACAACGCATTAGCACCTTAAATGCTCCACGTATCAAATCGATCAAGTTCATTTAGCTCAAATCCCCTAGAAGAGAATTCTTACCTGCATGCATAACCTCGCATTTAAAATCCCCTATAAGATTTCTCTCCAAGCTTATCATAAATTCCCTGAAAGAAAATTCATCGGTTCATATATAATACGACCGCATATCAGGGAATCTTACCCTTGAGTTGGCTAATCCCAGCCTCAATATGTGTACATAAAAACTATCTATGCACACATCGGCTGTCGACCCTTTTAGCCAACGATAAATAGTCCAACACCAGCTGCATGTAATTAGCACCATCCTCGTTGAGACTATTTCACTAACTCGCACCATGAGTAAACAAAAGACCGCTATCCTTCATTAGGCATTCTGGCGATACGTAAACAATTCAATCATTTTAGTATCCCAAATGCACCTTCCATCTAATGAGTTGCAACTCGTTTACTCAGTTGAACTCTCGGGTTATAAATTCCTTTTATCGTACATAGTTCTGGATTCGTTTCCAGGTAACCTTCTCACATAAACAAAGATATCCACGATCCCTTTTTCCTTTCTTTGTTTCAGGTGCATTCCCGTGGCCTTGTGTATGAAAAAAACCAATGTGATCTTCACTCACACATCCACATACATTGCCAAGTCTTTCTTCCTTGTTTTCACCACGAGAGAAACACTTTCTCTCTCGGGAAAACTCACCCCAAACGATTAAATGTCGTGGAGTCAAATTCCGCTGACCACCACGGTCATGCCACTCACGCTCTCCATTACTGCGGAGACGTGTAAATATATACACGAAGTCTTGTTGTAGTGTTGAGTACGTTGGCCAAAAAGTGTCACAGCCACCGAAGCTGATATTTCATACAGTTCAGTTCATACCAATTGACTTTGACGTGTCGATAAGTGTGTAGTGTAGTTGTTCTTTCCCTCCCTCGCTGGGAATTTTCCCCCAGGACCACTCAATCTGTAAAATTACGAATTAATATAACAAAATAAATGCATCAAAACACTTGGATACATCTAAACCAATAAAAGAACATTTCCTAAAGACAACAGCTAGTGTTTCATTTTTGTGCTGCAGTTTCATGGGTGTTGTCGTTCATCCTTACGCGTTTGTGAACAATTAACTTGGTGCTCTTTTGTTGCGGTGATAAAAGGTGGAACAATTAGTGATTCATGGTGAACAGTTTGTGGGGACGGAGTAGAACTCTGCGCCCATGTCGGTGCCACGACTTCGCCCCCCACAGGCTATTTACATATGTGTTATTAAATCGTATATCATTGACATGTATACCTTTAGCTCATATACGTTTCGTTCTTATACCATTTCCTCTTATACCATTCCCTCTTATATTGTTCGCACTTATACTATTCATTCTTATACAATTCTCCCTTATACTAAATATTGTTATGACATTTACTTGCTTATGGAAAAACTTGTAAAGTCGATTATTTGTCCTACCATCTCCTTCCCCCACACATACATCTAACTTCCTACACCCAAACTTAAATTCCTGATAAACGAATCAAATGCTCGTTTCAAACCAATTAACAACTCCATCACCCAACTAATTCACAAATCCACTCTCCCGATCTAACAAAATTCCTAATAAACGAATCAAAAGTTCGTTTATCGCCCATACAACCAATTCCCCATAATCCCCAGTTTAAAACAAACGCATGATAAGTGGAACCGGGTGTTCAATTACCATACCCTAATCCCAGTGCATATCTTCATATGCCCTGCATATCTCAATTTCCGGGAATTCGCTTAACCGAATTCCTACACAATTCCCAGTACTCGACTCCAGTCGAAGTACTTTTCGAAACCCTGCTTGCATTTCGATGCATCCGCGATGCAAAATCCCGATAAGATTTTGTATAAAAGGGTGTAGGATTTTGTATTCGATGATCAGTCTCATTTGGCATCCGAGGTGTGAGGACGCGAATAAACCTGAATAAAATTTAAATACAGTCAATTTAGCTCAGTCTCTAGATTGGCGTCCGATGGTTGAGGACACCAATCACTTAAGATAAGTACTAAATAAAATAAAGCAGTCGTTTTGTAAATAGTATGTGTTGTTTTGAGTTTGGTTGTTCCGACACAAGCACAGGCCAGTGGACAAGAGGATTTTGCCGACATTTCGGCATTGGTGAGTAGAGTCGGGATATATACCCACAATACATATTTTTAGCATTGCTGCTTCCAAACATCACCTGCGCCACAGAAACCGCTGGGTTGCTCGGCGCAAGGGGGCTATTCCCGAGATGACGTCCCTCGAACGATACGTCGCTACTCTTCCCGGTTAACTCCAGAAGCTCGGTGACGACCGCAACGGGGGAACTTGGAGGATCTATAAAGAGATATTGTTCGTAAAGAACAAAAACAATATCATCCCAAGTACCGTTAAAACACTCCGAACAATTTTTTTCTCTCAGTTGGCGGTGCACACCAAATGGGAGCAAAATATTTTTAGCATTGCTGGTTCCAAATATTACCTGCGCCACGGAACCCGCCGGGTTGTTTGGCGCAAGGGGGCTATTCCCGAGAAAACGTCCCTCGAACGATCCGAGCGGTACACACCGAATGGGTGCAAAATACTACTGATTCTAATGTCATTGATATTATATTTACCCCCGTGGTGTTACACCATTCACCCGTATACTATGAACAACATCGCCAACTCTTATACTCCAAACTGTTACATTAAAAACTCTCATACTACAGACTCTTACATTAAAAACGTTTATACTGCAAACTCGTATACAGTAAACTCTTCTGCTTAAAACGCCTGTACTGTAAACTCTGCTCCTAATATTATAAGAGTTTTCAATATAAAAGTTTGCAGAATAAGAATTCGCGACACAATATGGTAGTTTGCAGTATAAGAATTTACTGCATAACATTGTCTAATATCAAACTTTGCAGTATAATAGTTCGCAGTACAAGAGTTTGCAGTATAAGAGTTTGTGACATAAGAATGTACGGCACACGAATTCGCCATATAGGGGCTAATAGTATACGCCTGAATGGTATAACACCACGAAAGCAGTTTGCGATTTAAGATAGGCGGTCTCATAACAGCATAATTATAATATCATTGACATATAAGAATCTGTCGCCTCTTGACAGTCGTGGGGTGTATAGTATACTGAGCGCAGACTGTGACGCGTCAAAAGAATGTAAACATATACGTCTGTACATGCATATAAATGACGAAAACAAGTGATCCATAATATGGACGAAGAACAAACTAATTTCAAAAAAGTGTTACGGAAAAAGCAGATTCCACCGCCGAATTCGCAAGCTAAACGTCGCAAATCTCACAAAATCAATGATATGGACACTATGAGCGACAATAGTGACAGCGAAGATATTGAGTATTCAGGAGCCGGGAACCAATTCAAAGCAGAATTGGACATCTGCGAAACAATAGCAAACACCAGCAATCAGGCCGAGTTCCTCGATAAACTCATTGCCGAAATTGATATAAAAAAACAAGAACTTGAAAATTAAATGGAGGAAGTTCTCGAATTGAGAGGGTATTCTGGTCTAAAATTTTGAAAAAATCGATTTTTTAATATTTTCGTATAGTTTATACTTCTAAGAATATGCTGCCCAAAGGAAATTAATTAAAATTCCAATAATTGGCGAAGTTACAGCTGCTTTAATGACGCGGCAACTAGACCGGTGCTGCCGGAACGAATCGAACAATAGACAGTACATACTCCCCAACTACCTGCGCGCTCGGGGTCCCTCCATACATATTAGAGAGAAGTTTGAAGAATTTCCTTTTTGAAAAAGAAGAAGGCCCATTGTATGTAGCAGGAATTGCCGACTAACAAAGTGTAAGTATAACGCAATATTATGTCACTTAAAGCTACTATACCCTGAAAATTTTAACGCGTTTTTCTCGAAACCTCTTTTTTCAAGTCTATTGACACGATATCTCGAGTTCTAATGAATCGATTGACTTGAAATTCGGTTCTTGATATAACGCTCTAAAGTCCCTATAAAGTTTTGTTAAAAAAAAATGTTTACAAATTAAAAAAATTAATAACCGGAAAAATATAATGAGAAAAATCAAAATTTTTTTCAAACAGTTGGCATTTTGCGAAAATTTTTTTTTTATTTCTTCGAGGTAGGGACGATTACAACACATTCACTGATTAAGAATCCATTTTGGTTGTTTTTATAAGATCATTAGTAGAATCAAAATCATGTCAATAAGGACGCACGCTTTTGTTTCAACCCCCCACTTCACCACCCTGGAATTTAAAAAATGTCCGACATGTTTGTTTAATTTTTTTTGTTGTTTTTTTTTGTTTTGTTATAAATAAATATTGGGTAAAAATCCGATAGCAAAAATTTTGTTCGTTTTTTTTTAAAACAATTCTAAAAAAAAAACATTCAAATTTAGCCCTATACACCAGAATACCCCCTTAAAAACGAAGTTGAGCCAGAAAGAGCAGCAACAGAAAGAAGAGCAACAGTAGCGGCAAGAACAAAGGCAAAACGGACAACAGCTACTCTCGAAGGTCAAAGAAAAAGAACAAATAAAAGAAACTCAACAGCAGGAACCACATCAACGACAGGAACCTCACCCACAACAGCCAGTCAGCAAAAAGGACAAAGTACCGCCTATTCTCATCAGCTATATGGAGAAAAATTGGCAGTGTTTACTTGTAAAAATTTTAAAATGAGGCGAATTAATAATGTAAAAATTAGTATAATGTATGATGATTTAGAAGGTTACCACAAAATTAAAACAGCATTGGGTAAGACGAAAAGCGAGTACTACACGTACACCCCTAAATCGGAGAAAACTGCTTCCATGCTCCTCGAAGGAGTTCATCCTTCCTTTGTTCCCTGTTGCGGACTCCGCCTCCGTGTCCTCGCCCAACACCCACTAATTTCCGCAAATTTCCCCTCTCTACCTGTAAAGGAAAGAAAAATCGTCAAATACCTAATTTGCATAAGCTACTTCTTGCAAATTCTACTTGGCAGTAAAAATAATAAAAACAAGGCGTTGGCGCTGAATAAAAAATAGAAAATCTAAAATAGATTCAATCGAATATATTGAACGAGAAGAGAGGGACTTCAATACTGATATAAGACTTACGTTCAAGTTATTAGTTATCAATAATGATGTAATATAAGTGATAAAACAAGTGCTCAACAAAACTGAATTAAAACACACCAACCATCATCAACAAACAGCCAGCTGAACCAGGGGCAGTCAAGAACTCAACGCCCCCTGCAACCTGCACACCAGGGACCAGCAACATCGACCGCTCCATGGTCCGCCCAAGTAAGTCAGTACCCTTACTTATACAAGGGGTATATATATTATATTAAATTGTTAAATATATTATACAACATCCCGAAAAGGTACTTGAAGAACTAAAAAGCTTCGAAAACGATAGCTTCAAATCTACAGGTGTGAAACCGTTTTCCACCGCAAATTCTAGAAATCGCAAGCGCAAGTTGCCTTTCTTCACTGTGCCTCTAAGTCGAAATAGTAAAATTGGACTTAGGTATAGTAAATATATTGGTCACCAAACAATAAGTTGGCAGTAAATATATAGGGTGGGCCATACATTTTTGCAAATGGCAACACTTGATTTCTTAAAAACCGTTAGAGGGAGGGGCGCGCGAATGGCGGGGAATTGTGCGTCGCTTCATGCAATTTGCAAATTTTTGGTTTTTAAGAAATCAAGTGTTGCCATTTGCAAAAATTTATGGACCACCCTATAGAAGTCCGACCGCGTATTGCAATGTATGCGCTGTCAACGCTTCAGCCGTGTGGCATAGAATTGCAATATGCAATTTAGATGTTTCAAGTATCTAAACGACTAGATTATTGGGGAATTCCTGTTGGGCAAAGAACAGCTCCCAGATAAGAATAAGTTATCCTGCGTCTTCTGTAAAAATAGAGGTTGTCCTATATACCAACAGCTGAAACAGGCTAACATGGTCCGTAGTAAATGATATTCTATGTGACATGATACAGCAGTTGCGACGCGACAAGCGGAGTAACAGGTAAAATCCATCTCGACCCGCGATGGAATATCTAAAAGAAAGTTTCGTCGGGATCAACGGGAATATGTGCCTGGGGGGAGGTGGTTTTAGTCGGTAAAAATCCTACATGCCTCTGGATCGGTCCAGAGGTATCTTTTGAAAATTTCCACCTTCCTACCAAACATACAAGGCAAAGTCTCTGCTTTCATCCCGGCGAAGGCCAGGGCGATCGTTGTCCCTCTCCAATCCCAATTGACATGCAGTCCCCACGTGACACCACTGGGTAGCTACTTTGGCACCCTCCAAGTAGTGAACCAATGTATGCAGCCACATCCTGAGAAAGGTTGGCGCAAGGCTAATAACCTTGCCCGGGAAAACGAATAATTATGGACTATCTCGGATATGGACCGGATACCGGTGGAGAGACTTATTAATGATGCCAGGACCGGACCCGGGTTGTAGTGCCGATGATGATAATGATATATATATATATATATATATATATATATATATATATATATATATAATATTAAATATTAATTGAGAAAATATTGTACACCGAAAGGCAAATCAAACCGAAAAGACGCATTGATTCTAGAGAGCTTGTGAAGAGCCAGTAAGTTAATATAAGAAAAATAAATGTAAATAGGGCTTAGCATTTAGTCTTAAGTAAAATCTGTAAAATGTACCTATTTGTTTGGCAGTTTTACAGTAAATTGGATGCCACGTCTAAGCATAAAATAAAACCTTTAAACGTGTCAGCATAAAGAATGAATGGATGAAAAAACTTTATGGTATATTTTAAAGTAATGTTGAATTCGTATTATCGAATGACGCATCTATGCCAACAAAGAACTTCACTTTATTTTGCTGAGCTAGTTACGGCGTGTCACGGTTCATTTTTACCCGGTCTCTTAAGGAAGTCTATTTTAATGTTTTTAAACTTTCCTCGATTTAAGTAATAAACGTATTGCTTTACTTGCACTTAAATAATTCCTCAAACTGGTACCACTTTTTATATGTGCACCTCTTCTTGTTTTTGATCATTTTTTTTTTGTTTTGCTCGTAAATTTTATTTCATTCTTTATGACAATTAGTCTCGACATTCGAGTCACAGCTTTCATCATAAAGCACTTCTTTGTTATGGGCATAGATTTTAAAACGTACAATCCTGACTCACCTACTTGGAATTTCTTATACCTATAAATGTATATCAGGAAGCAATCAAATAAATGTCTGGTCAAGGATAGTGCTGCAGTAATTTCCCGCCAAAGGATCGTAAAAATTCACTTTGATTATCTGAATGAACTATAAATTCTTACAATAGTCTGGGATAAATGTTTGTTGAAAAAAAAACCATTAAGGCATTGTGAAGCCAAGCATCACAAACTAATTAATAAAAATGATGAAAAAATAAACAAACGGATAAACTTTACTGGCACTTAGACGGAATATATAGAAGATTATTTAATGTTGATTATCAAAAGAATGTTTAGTAAACACGCAAATCTCCTGCTTCGACCTGCTGCAGATTGGTATGTTGCTGTTAGATAAATACATTCGGAGGAGTCTTTGGAATCATTTGTTAGCACATCTAATTGTTTATTTGATTGTCGATTCTTCAACCTTAACATTTAGTTCTTCTTCTTTCCATCAACACCTGGAATAACCTTGTCTTCTTTTTTTCTGTGTAAGCACATTCTTGTAGTATATATATATATATAGCAAAAGCAAACATCATGAGTTACATTTTAAATTAAGAGGTATTTAAAAATGTATATCAAATAAGCTTTCTGTATTATAAATACCACAATCATCATCATCGGCACTACAACCGGGATCCGGTCTTGGCCTTATTTAGCAAGTCTCGAGGCTTCTTAAATTTTCCATAATAATTTATTTTTACGGGCAAGGTTATTAGCCTTGCGCCGAATAAATACCACAATAACCGGGAGTAAATGGGGATAAAAGTTATTAACGACTGGGAGTACGTTGTACATTTTCCACTCTTTTTCTCTTTTGGCTTATAGTAATTCTTTACACCAGGAGCACCAAAAAATATTGGCACGTTCCAATTTGGAAATTCAATCGGAGAAGTACGAAATCAGTGGGTCACATATTCCTGAAATCAATAGTCCTATGTCATTTTATGAAGTAGTGAAGAACGTGTTTCGAGCTCACCATATGAAATGGATAAGACCAAAACATTAATACATCAAAGCATGACGATGACTACTCAAAGGTGTTTTAACTAGCTCCTTAAGCTGTGGATCGCTATACTAATGCTCTGGTATATTAGTCTAATGATTTATTTTTCCATGCTCCTTTGTTGCTGTATTCTTTACTGTTACTTCTTGTGTGAAAATTGTTGGATGTGTCCCACTACAACCTACCCAGTAATTCTGTTACTTTTATGGAGCGAAAGTATGACGGTTCTATTTTACATTTTGAAAAACTTTAACTAAAGTTCAGTAACAAACCCTGACTCTCAGTAACTCTTTTATTTTTCGCTATCGAAGTTTACTTGGCGAGTAGAATATATTCATTGAAACAATCCGGGTGGAATCTTTTCAAAACATAATAACAAAATTCTCTATTTTAAATTAAAACAATTTTTCAATTCAATTCTTATTTAGTAGATAATTACATTTATGGTATATTTTACAACTAGTACTTAAGAGATTTAGGATAGCAATTCCTTTACAACTATAATCTTAAATCTATATAACGACAATAGCACAATTTTAATGAATAACAAATAATAAATTAAGGGAAAACTACAATAAAAAACCCTTATTTGAATCTTAAGACTAATATTGCACGAGCTTCCGGTTATTTTATGTAGTAATGACCTCGATATAATTTTCATAGACAGAGTACATATGTAGTGACTTAGGATAACGCAAGACGGGAAACGAGAACATTGTCAGAAAAAGAACAATTGACGAAGAAGTTTCGATTGATTTTGTCAATAAGGAACTCTACCGGTTTAACGTTGGCGTTTTCATGTAGTTCATGTGTCGAATAATGCCATGGCAAATTCAGCAACATTTTCAATATTTTATTTTGACACCTTTGCAATTTTATTTTGTGTGTGCGAGCACAATTACACCATACAGGCGCCCCGTACAGGAGTATAGCTTGAAAAATGGTTTTAAATATTATAATTTTATTTTCGATGCTAAGCTTTGATTTTCTACACACTAATGGATACATAACTCTTACGACTTTGTTTATTTTGTCAATTGTGGTAGTGATGTGTTTTTGAAAGATGAGTTTTTTATCTAGAATAATACCTAAATATCTACACTCTTCGGACCAATCAATATCAACTGCGCACATACTGAGTTTAGTGCCATTTGGTAGGTAGCAGTGTTTCCTACATCTCGAAAACCAGACAGCTTGTGTTTTATTACCATTTATTTTTATTTTCCATTTCCTGTAATATACTGCTAGCTTGTCAAGAGCTGCTTGCAAAGAGTTGTAGACATTAGTGAATAAGGCACCCGAAGAGAAAATGGCCGTATCATCGGCAAACATAGCTACCTGAATGTTTTCACCTAGACATGGTAAATCTGCGACAAACAATGTAAATAATATGGGACCAAGGACCGAGCCCTGGGGTACACCATGGTGGATTTGGTGAGTAGAGGATATGTCGGTTCCTAAACTCACAACATATTTTCTCGAACGAAGAAAGCTCTGGATAATTTTGATAAGCGGTATTGGCAGCTTAAGTTTTAGTAGCTTATAAATCAAGGCATCGTGCCATACCGTATCAAAAGCTTTTTCGATGTCTAGAAGAACTAGTCCTGTTGACTCCTTGTCGATGAATTTACCAGCTATGTGGTTTTTAATGCGCAAGACTTGGTGGATTGTGCTGTGACCACTACGGAAACCGAACTGAAAGTTTGGTAAGATGTTATTGTCTTCCACAAATCGATCAATCCTTTCCTTAATGATTTTTTCTAAGAGCTTACTTAGACAGCTAAGTAGACTAATAGGTCTGTAGCTTTCGGGGCTGTTCTTCGGCTTGCCGGGTTTCGGGATAGGTATTACTTTTGCTGTTTTCCAACAGTCCGGAAAATAACAATTCTTAAGACAAGCGTTGAAAATGAACGTTAAATAGTTACTTGCAGCAGGTGGAAGTGCTTTGATTAATTTGTTGTTAATATTATCGAGACCCGCGGCCTTTTTTGATTTCGATTTTTTTTATCAATTCTTTAACTTTGCTGATATTAGTTGCGTAAGTACTTTCAGCTGGTGTTTGAGAAAGTACATAGATAGTGTTAGCAACTTCAGCTTCAGTATACGCGTCACTTAGATGCATAGATATGGAGTGGTTCTTACTAAACGTGTTAGCAAGTAGGTTCGATTTCTCCACTGAAGAAATAAACAACTTGTCGTGAACTTTAAACGGAGGAATACTTGACCCTCTCTTTTTCATAATTTTTGATATTTTCCAGAACGGTTTGCTTGCTTTGTCAAGAGAGGAAAGGTGTTTATTCCAACACTTGTTCCTATATGTTGAGATTTCGTTTTTAATGATATTATTTAAGACTTTAACATTAACTAGAAAACAATCGATTCTATAACGCAGCCATTTTCTTCTTTCAGAGTTTCGTAGCCTAATCAGATGTAAGATATTTTCAGGAAGCGGTGCCTTATCAACTGGAGCAGTGGAACATTTAGGTATCGCAAGATCGGCCGCTCTATTGATAACAGAAAGAAAATTGTTACATAGGATATCAATGTGCTCGCTGCAGGTTATAGAATTTAGGCTGGTATCACCTAGAACCAAGTTCGTGTTTATATATGATTTATAACAATTCCAGTTGGCGGCGGAATAGTTGTGGTATAAACTGGTACGATTTACAACTACTGTATGATTCACTGTGAGGCTGATCGGAAGGTGGTCTGAACTTAACGCATTTAGAGTTAATGGTACTGTGCAGTAATTTGTAATATTAGTGATATATAGATCAAGAGTTGAGGGGTTCTTGTTAGCACTCGCTGGGATATAGGTGGGGAGAAGTGGATAAAGTATGGAAAAACTTGGGCTGGATTCGCAACATCTAGTAAAATGTTACCCCAGCTGTTTGCCCTAAGAGAATTCCACGACTGATGTCTGCAGTTTAGATCACCGCCAATAATTACCTTGTTTCGAGTGTTGACTCTATACAATTTTTGCAGATCCCGCTTAAAGTAAGTAGATTTCTCTAGGTTTCTATTTCCTCCAGGGAAATAGACCAAAAAAAGACTCACCTTGGAGTTGTCACTTAATGTTACATCTATACTAATTTCCTCAATTAACTTAAGGCGCAATGAAGGACGCAAGGAATGTTCTACACATTTTTTCACAACAATGGCGACACCTCCACCACTAGCATGTACCCTGTCTAGGCGATAACATATGTAATTTTGATGTGAGAAAGAAATGTCTTGTTTGAGCCAGGTTTCTGAAACAAGTGCAATGTCAATATTAAAATTTATCAAGAAACTAAAAAATTCATGCTTTTTGTTTTTGATGCTTCTCGCATTCCAAGTTATGATGTTAAGAGAGTTTCTTAACATGTTTTTTCCGAGTATATGTACTTAATAGCTAATGAAGTAATGACGTTAAATTGGTCAGCTTTGGTTTGACAAGCACTAAGCTTGGTTACAACTTCATTAAGAAGAGAGTTTATCTCGCTAAATGAGAACAGGTTATCATTAGTTAATGATTCTGACGGATTTTTCTTCGTGTGTGTCGTATCACTGTTGGAAGGTTGCTGGGTTTGATGGAGGCCAGAAGCCCAGGTGGATGAAGGAAGTGAAGGTTGACACACAGATCGGGGTAGTGGAGGAAAATTATCAATGGATAATCGGTCGGGCACTGGCTGCTGTTTGTCACTCGGAGGCTGTAGGAAGGTTGTATTTCCTGTACCACGTCCGCGTGGGGATAATTTGCGGCGAATGTCTATGTACTGCTTTCCGCTTATGCATTCTGGATCGGTGGATTTATGTGGCCCACTACAATTTGCACACTTGATGACCTCATTCGTTTTGCAGTCGGATGTTTTATGGTTTCCCGAACATATTGCACAGAAGCTATTTATATGACAATGCATCGAGCCGTGACCATAAAGCTGGCAATTGTGACATTGTGTGACCTTACCTGGATTATGTTTTTTAAAGTCCCAGCGAACGATGGTTTTGAACAAGGTGGAGTAGTTCCGTTTTAGTTCGTTTAATTTAACAGTACCGCGTTGAATGTAGACGATGTACAAGTAGTGTTTGTACAGGGCTTTTGTTGACGGATTTAATGTGATGGTTTTAACATCTAGGCACTTAATCCCGAGTGCAATTAGCTCATTTTTCACTATATCGTTGCTAATTAAGTCTAGCCCGGATAACACTACCTTTAATGGACGATTTTCCTTACGTGAGTGGGTGAAAAACTCATATTTTAACCGTAAGAGTTCGGTTCTGATTTTATTATATTGTTGGGGCACATATTTTTTGCCCAAGCGAAATGTTTTTGAGTAAGTATTTGTCTATCTTAATGTTGCTCAAAATATCACGCACTTGAGCACTAGTTGTTTTTAATACCACAATTGGCGGAACGGTTTCTTTCGGAAGTTCTGCGCACTGTTCGTCATTGGTCGGATCCATTTCAGGAGAGTCTTCAATCAGACTTTGAAGTGGTTGAAAAAAGTTAGTGTTTGAACACATTTTAGATTTTTCGAGAACTTCATTGTTCACTTTTGAAAGTTTATCGGGAGGAGTTTGGCCTCCAATAACGGGGTCGTAACGCAATCGTTTGCGCTTGATTTTATTTAACACACGTGGCCCAGGGGGCATAACTTAACGGTTATAACACTTGTTCAAATTTTTGTATGCGGAAAACGAGGCAAAGAAAACAAGATAATGATAATTAAATTGTGAAAATTATTGTGAAAATTATTGTGAAAATAACGGTTGATTAAGATAAATAGCACGAGCAAAACTGTGAGACAAGTTGTCTGTTTGAAAGTCAGCCAGGTACTGTAAATTAAAACAAGCCACACAAAAAATATTCATAGGAAAAGGGAATTATATTAAACCAAAAATACGAGTAGTTACGTTTTTTTTTCGTAATTGAGGTAAATAAAGATTTATGTATTATAATTTATAACGTGTACGAAATCCACGAATTTTATTTAATTTGTGGGTTGCTTGGAGCGCGTCACTTAAAATCTTCCAAAACGGTACGATTAACTTGTGCAGAGTTGAGCAGACGAAATGTGTACCCGCTCTTGATGACGAAAGTCCTGGTTTACTAAGGGTAATTGTTTTGTTGCCTACAAACAAAGTCACCACTGTAGAGACTCTGCGCGAAGCCTCTGACGCTTTTTGCTCAACATAGAATTTGGGTTTGTCGTTCCCCAAACGTACGAGGCAAGCGACACAATATTTGGTTGAATCAACTGTCACTTCAATTCCACCGGTTATTCTCATATATATATATATACACATATACATATTATATATATATACATATTATATATATATACATATTATATATATATACATATTATATATATATATACATTTTATATATATATATATATATACATATATGATTTTTAGTAACGTCCTGTATTTTATTTACCCATATTACTTCGAGCTACAACGTTAGCACTCAATGACCAACTGGGCCTTCGGTCACACACACACACACACACACACACACTAACACTGATAACTGAGTACGAACTACTTGAAACAGTAACTCATTATCTTTCATAACTAATTCAATTAATAACACCAATATAATTAATTATTGTCACCCTACCTCTGCACCGTACCGGTTCATGAGCAACACGAGCTTTGAAGCCTCTGTTCTCAACCACAAGTACCAACCGCGATAAACCACGACCCTGACAGACCTCACATTGACGGCACCAAAGGGAAGGACAATCACTGGTGCATCGTCGTTGGCCCGGCAAGATGTTGCAGTACAGCAACAAAGCATAAAGATGGATGATATGCACGAAGAATGTTATCCTCCCATATCAAAGAAAACTGCTACCAGCAACACACGTCGTCTATTCGAGAATACATTCAACCATTATGCGCCTGAGCTAATACTTCAATAAACATTCAACTATGTGGTTGCAGCAGAAAACTCTATAGTGGCACTGAATGTTGCTAGTTGCTCAATTTATGAATAGATTCAGCTAACTGATAGCGGGCCGTTGTTGAATACTGAATGGAGGAGAGTGAACGTGTGAACGTATGACCGTCATCAACATTTTTTGTTGTTGGTTGTTAATGTTTTAGACACAGTATGTTTTTTTAACGCTTCTTCTAATAGAGGATTTTTATTCAGGTACTTTCGGTACCTTTTTTACGCAGTTTTAGTGAGGAAAAAAACCAAACACTAACGATGAACTTCACAAGAGTTATATAAGATATTTACGGATTGCATCAATTGTGGGACGTTTTTTATTTTACTTAGAAAACATTCACTACGGACAACTTGTCGAATTTTCGACTTATTGGAAATTGACTATTTTGCTGTACTCTTCAGTTTTCACCCTGGTAATACATACAGTTGTGGCGAACTAATAAGGAACGATACTAGAAATTTTGTTTACAATAATTTTTTATTAAAATTCTTTGCTATAAACAGTTTGTAAAATGTTTTTTATATATGTATTTTAGTATATTAACTAAAATATAAATAATGTTTACAAAAAAAATAACAAATTGAATTCAAAAGGTTTTGTAAAACAAAATTAGCTGGCGATCTAATTAACTGTTCGTCACCGGAACTTCCATGTCTCTTCTATCCCATTCTACCTTATTTTACGCTGTAAGGTGTATGGATACATTCCATGGGCACACCATTGTCAGTCGTCGCCCGCTTAGCTGTAGATGCAATAAGTATCATATTTGATTTTCATACTTTGGCGGTTTCCTTTTTTTAGAAATAATTTTCCGCTGTATGATTTACAACCTATGAGAAACTTCATTTGCTTGGCTTGTTATATCGGATGGTGAATTGTTTATTTTATCTCTTAATGTGTTGTGCGTAGGGGCAATATTATCTTACCGTTAGGGATAATATTATCTTACTACCCAGCTTTCGAAGTAGTCATTCTGGGCAACTCAACTGGTTAGTACATTCTCACAGAAATAACGGGACTGAGAGGCTAGGAGAAAAACGTTTGCTGTTAACCGCAATTGGACCCAACTCGTAGAGGAATTTACGCCGGATAATGGAAGTGATTCTGAAAACACCCTTGATCTATATCTGTCATCCCAGCCAAGTATTAATACCATAGAAATAACTGCACCATTTGCGAAACTTGGATCACTGTTTGACATTGGTTGCGTAACAACATACATCTTAAACGACTAACCAACCTAAAGGACTGTGGGGGTTTGTGGCGACTCTAACAGATACACACACAATTCACAAGCAAAATAGTGAAGAGCTGTGGGGTTTCTTCAAGGCGCCGAAGAAGCACCCATCGCTTAACCCTCTTAAATCTTCCTTTTTCTATTTTACCCCATGGTACTTACCTGCAATTAGGCAGCATTAAGTTTCCTGCAAAACATTCCATGGCAAGATCATCATCTTGCCACAGCATTATCCACATCACTGTAATCTTTAAAACGGTTTGTTTCCTCTGGTAGGCACCCATATCCATTGCCAACCATTGGGAAATCTTCCGTAGTTCCCTTATCGCAATTCATTCCAATCATACTCACGAAAATTCTTCTGTGTTTGTTTTTTCTCGAAGCAATTATCGATCCCCAAGAGCATATCATGCAAATCGATGCCCATGCAGCTGCATCCAATTATCGCGGATCACCATTGCTTAGACATTCCTAATGTATTTTTATTGGCTTGTTCAAACAAGCCGCATTTTAGCACCTAAGCATTGGATTACGTTTCGGTATTCAATATACCCTCCAATGTTTATGTTTACCCAGCTTCACATCTCCCAACTATTCTTTTCGATGCGCGTTCGTTTGTCCTTCCTTCCAATGGGAAGACATTCGTTCCCATAGAGAAGATATTGTGCATGGACTTTCCAATGGGATGCTGATCGGCTCCCATTGGTCATGCATGTCGGAAGGGATGTTTCTCCTGCGATGGTATGCGGTGGAAATCCATCACAATCGCCGGAGGCTGGACCAATTTTTATGGAGTCAGGCCAGTCAGATTGGAGTTTTCGAAGAGTGTGCACTCGTTTAAAATATAAATTCTACCTCCGGGTCAATTTCACCACGGAGTATCTTTCTTGTCGAAGTCGTGAAGTAAAAATATGTTTAGTGAGTTGACCAGAGACAGTTTTAGTGTGTTTCTGAAACCCCGGAGATCTTTGGAAAGTATCTGAACCGTCAAATGGGAAATCTCCAGCTTTCGTTTGTGACCAAGTATTAGATAAAAGTTATACTGCAGTGAGATAAAACTAGATTAAGTGCACGAGAACTTTGTGGATCCAGACAACATTTCTAAAAAAAATATAGTTTCGGAAATTAAAAATAAAGAGTGTTTCGCTAGACAACAGAGTGTTCTTCATTTTCTTTCGTTTATTGTGGACTTAGATGAACAGTTTTCTGCATAGAGCCGTGGAAGTTTAGTGAATTCTGCGCCCTTGCCGGCTCCGCGACTAAACTTACGCCACAGGGCGCCGAACGAAAAATCGAATAAGAAAATACATCAGAGCCGTATACCAAGCGATAACATAACAATTCACATCAGTGGAGTATAGTCGAGTTTAAAAATCAAATTCTAAACACGGCCAATAGCCTGATGGGTAGCGCTTGGGTACAATTTTTGGTGATTCAAACTGTCATAGCGTCAGTTCGAATCACACGTTCTTCTTCACTATTATTTCAAACGCTATAGGTTCCTTGAGGCGCCCGAAGAACCACCCATCGGCCTAACCCAACTCCCCTTTCCCTACCTGCAATCCTATTACCTATCACAAGCAGCTTACCTTCAGATGAGCAGTCAAGCAACAATACTTACCTGAAAAGATAAGCCCGCGGCAAAATCACCTAGAATGATTGCCGTTTGCTATTTTGCAGTCGCACTGGCATCTACAGACTTTCACCCAGGGGCATGCTTGCATCCAATCATCATGTCCTGAAATTTAATCCGGTTTTCTTATCATGTAACCGACATTAACACCCGAACATGTCAATACGCATGGCTGAGAAGTATTTTTCCATATACGTGCATTACATGTTCACCCTTGCCTTATCGGCAGATCCATCGGTCGATCGTTCGATCGGCAATATACAGAACAGCCCATCGCGGGCTATCTAAAAGTGTTGTTTAATGTAAACACACACTCGACCCATCGACCGATGAGACGTTACCATTTTGAGCATAATCAAAAATCAAAATCATTGCCCCCATGTCCTTTAGGTTTTCAACAGCTGCAACCAATTTCCCATTATGGGCCACCAACCGATCATAGAACTAGACACGAACATGATTGTTATGTAAACAATCCCCTGATCATGTCCCACGTATCGTTTCCTAAGCTAAACAATCTCTACCCTTGCCGCTGGTATAAGCGATAAGCATCCATTGGAACGGACACGATCATAATTGTTATTTAAACAATCATACCAATGATCGTGTCCCACGATACGTTTTCCCTAAAACAAATATGCACGCCATGCATCCTAGCCTTGCCATCGTAAGCGAAGTTCTGTTGACATAACATCAACAGAAATACGTATGCCCTATCGCTTGTGATGCCAGGGCAACCAGCCTCCGCATTCGATCATCTATTTGATCAGTCGGATATTCGGATTTTCTTTTGCGCACCCTTCGCCTCTGCGTTGTCGTAGCTTCCAACGAATGGATTTTCATCCAGGCCTATACGGCCACAGGGGAAATGCTTTGATCAAAGATTCCAATTCGATCGCTCATCGGTTATCATTAAGGAAAAGATCGGATTGACTACTTTCAGATCGATGGAAACCCATCGCCATCGCGGCTAATGGATGTTGACACCAACAGATACTAGGAGTCAGATTTTTACCGTCCATCGGGGCAGACATTTTTAAAGTCGTCGCGATCAGATTCGAAGCGAGTTTCTCTTTTATTTTTAATCGTTCGACAGTCAGGAGTTCGAGTGTGTTCACACGAAGGAGTCAGATACTCTACTTCAAATAATTAACCGTAACTGAACAAAACGTGAAAATAGGATATTGTGCAATTTACATGTGAAATCCACTTAAGATAACTAACTGTCACTGAACAAAACATAAAATAGGATATTATGCAATTTACATGTGAAATCTACTTAAGATAATTAACTGTCACTGAACAAAACATAAAATAGGATACTGTGCAATTTACATGTAAAATCTACTTCAACTAATTAAACTGTATCTGTGAGATATGTTCACCAGTAATCAAGAAAAATAAAGACCTAATATTTAACAAGAGAACTTCACCATCGCTTCATTGTTTTGACACTTTTCCTTCATAGTTCCTCTTGTGTGTTTGGTGATTGCTTTTCCAGCAGTGGGTGTTTAGCTGAATCCGCACCCGTGCAGGTGCACAAGTTCAAACCACCCCACAGGACCTCGTCAAGAATTGAGATACGAGCCTGCCAGCTGGGACGACTAGCGAAATTTCTTCGTATCCTTTCCGTGGTCGGAGATTTGCTTTGGAGATTCGGATGTCGGCGCCTGCGGGGAATTGGCCACGGAGATTATTCTTTTCGGCATGAAGCTTCACTTTCCGCATTTCATCAAACGACATTCATCCAATAAACCCTAGTTTGATAAAAAAAAAACTGCAAACAAATCACAGCGGCAATAAGTAGAGTTTTTAAACAATGGCGCCCTAATCTCACGGAGATGAACAGAATGAATTTTGTCAGAATAAGAAACGCGTGCAACCAGGCGATTGATACCGCAATGACAAAGTGATCAACAAAATGCTTGAGTGACCGCATTCCTTCTGATCAATGGCAAAGGCTATCAGCAATAACTTTGCTCCCTCCTGTTTTCCTCTGTTAGTGGCAGGCAACAAGGCACTAGTCACGAATTCCTACGGATAGAGGCAATGTTTTCCGCGAATTCAACTCTTAATGCCAGACTTTTGGTATCACTTGTAATTCTTTGCTACAATTTTCAATACTGGATATAGGATTCCGCCAACGTGCTATTAAACGCTTTCTCCGTGGACTGTAAAAAAGCAACCGGCTCAGATGGAATACCAGCAATAGTCCTTCAAAATGGTACTCCAGAATTATCGCCGGTCGTTAGCATATCTTATTTTATTCACGGGTGACCTTTCCTACCTCCAGGAAATTCATTCGAATTCAACCAATCCTAATGAAAGGGGAAACTTTCGCAAAATTACCGGCCGATAGCATAACTGTCTATGTTATGTGATGGAAAACGTCCTCAACACTGAGTTGATTAAATATTCTGTATCAGGCAGTCCACTGCAAACCTTTTGACCTTTGTAACTGACATCTGGACATCTGCAATTGAAAAATATGGCTAAGAAAGAACAATCGCATTGGATGCCCCCAAGGCTTTTCACCACCACTGACACGGAGCGTTGCTTACCAAGCTTTGTTCATATGGACTTTCCCAGCAGCTTTGCGACTGAACAAAGAGCTTCCTCGAAAATCGATCGATTCGGATTGTTGTGGACGTCGAGTGTTCGGATCTGTATCCTGTTAATTCAGAGGTACCTCAAGGTTCTACTTTGGCTCCAAACTTGTTTTGCTTTACATAAATGATTTGTTGGAATTAACAGGTAACAAAGTGTTCAGTTTTGCGGATGATAGTACGCTTGTTTCCCCTTTTTCGAGTGATCGAGCTAAGATGTAACCAGATCGAATCTCTGAATCGAGATCAGGATAAGGTCGAGGCCATATCTAAGGCGCGTTGGTGACCTTTGTCTGTTTTACAGATATTATCACGGGTACTGTTCTTCGGAGATTCGTAATATTGTTCCGCGCTTTTCGGTTTATATGCGCTCCAGAAGACAATCGGACGGATCGCATCAATTTGCGAAACATCCCTGTATCAGAACTCGTTCCGTTACAGAAGGGGAAAGCTGTGGAACTCCCTTCCCGCGCAAGTGTTTCCGGGGCGTCACCTGAAACTGTTCAAGAAGAACTGCAACAGTTATTCGGCGGAATCTCGGGCGCCGTGTCGACCCTATACGTTCGCCTCTCCTGAGAGAAGTATATAAAAAAAAATTCCTTACAGCAGGCAATTTATCTGAATTGGTAACATCACACAACAACAAAAAGTAGACAGGCTTAGATGGAATTCAAACCCCCTGTTCAAAAGACCTCTCCTGTCAAATCTAGCCCCTATTCTCCTTCTACCCAACCGCATAAATAACGCATCACATTTCCCAGACAACTGGGAAACCACGATTATACTTCTTATCAGTAAGTCCAGTCGTTCCAACAACCCCAGCAACTAACGTCCGACATCGTTATTAAACACATTAAGCCAGATACTGGAATGTAAGATATATCGAAATCTCCTTTTATTTGCTAATGACAACGCTATTATCCCAGTATGGGTTTCGCTCGCAACACTCTACCTGTCATGCTCTATTAAAACTAACGATCAGCTCAGATGGTATGCCATCAGCTCCGGGGGCTTTATTTGATTTGAGTTGTCTTATGGTTTTTAATGTTTCATCAATGCTTGGTGGCGGAAAAATTTGGTCTTGATCTTGCATTAGTGGAGCCTCCAATTCTTCTCTGAGCTCACCATTTAGCAATTCATTGAAGTGCACTTCCCATCGCTCCAGAATGCCATCAGGATCGGTGATCAGATTACCCTCTTTATCCTTGCAGTAAGTGCAGCGGCGTGTGTACCGCGTCATACTGCGGATTATTTTGTAGAACTTCCGCGCCTGATGCGGACCTCGCTTTCTACTTTTCTCTATCTCACGGACTAAATTTTTTTTACAGAATATTTTAATACAAATGGGAGATACTACGATTAAAGCACAGGACAAATATCTTGAGGTCACTTATACCCAAAAATGAATTTTATGGGTATGCGCCCCCTTCTCGCGCAGTCTCGGTAGCGTGCCCGTCCGACACTGGTTCACCGAGACGTCCCAACTGCTTACCCGGGTCGTCGTGTTTCGTCACTCAATATATAAAAGACTGCGGCTACGCCTATTATCTTTATTTGTTCTTCTTTTGATGATTAATCTTAAATGTTTCTTATGGTACTTTTCAATCGTTTATAAGTCACTACTATATTCTATGGTACTGATAGTGTCACTGTAATTAACAATTATTTGTAAATTAACAAAGCTATATCCTATGGTATTAATAGTGTCACTGTAATTACAATTATTCATTAGTTATTAAACTCTACTCTACAATGTCGATAGTGTCACTATAATTAACAAAACTATGTTCTATGGTATTGAGAGTGTCACTGTAATTAACAATTATTTGCAAATTAACGCAACTATATCCTATGGTATTAATAGTGTCACTGTAATTACAATTATTCATTAGTTGTTAAACTCTACTCTATGGTATCAATCGACAAAACTATTTTCTATGGTATTGATAGTGTCACAGTAATTAACAAAACTATATTATATGGTATCAATAGTGTCACAGTAATTAACGAAACTATTTACTATTGGTATTGATAATGTCGCTGTAATTAACGATTATTTGTAAATTAACAAAACTCTCTTCTATGGTATCAATAGTGTCACAGTGATTAACAAAACTATTTACTATTGGTATTGATAGTGTCGCAGTAATTAACAAAACTATATTATATGGTATCAATAGTGTCACAGTAATTAACGAAACTATTTACTATTGGTATTTATAATGTCACTGTAATTAACGATTATTTGTAAATTAACAAAACTCTCTTCTATGGTATCAATAATGTCACAGTGATTAACAAAACTATTTACTATTGGTATTGATAATGTCACAGTAATTAACGATTATTTGTAAATTGACAAAAATTATATCGATACGCCACACTGAACGGCACGCGTTAGTTTCGTGAGTTGAGATTTTGAACTCCACCGAGAACTTTCTTTATCTAGCGGCATATATTCTTCAGACCGTTTGCCTTGCGATCACCGCGATACATTTTTTTTTTGACGAAACGGGTTATTCCGTATGAGTTGATTCAATGCAGGCTTGCTTAAAAGGTACTGTCCTATTCGCATTCACAACGCTACTCCTAATTTGCCGCAGCGACCGAACACCAAAATCCTATCCATGGTCTCGGTGACCATATTTGGTAATTCCATTTCTCTCATCGGTGTGCCACCGCTGAAGGGCTGCACACACGCGCACCATGATTCCCTTTAGGTTGCTCATCGCTGGTGTCAGCCAGCAAGCGAACCGTGAAGATCGTATCACTCGAAAAAAGTAAACAACCCTCGCAGCTGGGGGCAGGTTCTCCTGAAAGGGCCACGACATTTACACGACCAACCACTGTGTAAAACATTATTGCTGATCTTGCATTTTCGTTTCCATGATAGGATATGTATATCCCGCCAGCGCTGTGTGGCGGCTTGGTGCTGCTCGTGCGCACGTTGCTGGCGTCCTATCATAAGAATTGCCGCGTACTTGTATGGGAAAGGTTCCTATACGGTGGTAAATTGTATATTAGGGACATTTCATTGGTACTTGCTGCAAATACAACTGTATTTTGCCTTGAAGTACAAGATGCAAGATTCCGTTTCGTGTTGCCTGGGTTAGCGACCGATGTGTGCATGCATTAAAGAATCAAAAGAAATATAAACATCTCTTGTTGCATTGGAGCCGACTTCTTGGGAGACGCTTCGTTGGTGGAAACCAATGTCATGTAGGTTGCTAGATGTGCGACCAATTTGCCCTTGCTGTAGAAACGCTTGTGTTGCTGACGGTGGTTTTCTTCAGCGCAGTTAAGCATTGCAGCTGGTGGTTAGGCGTATGGGCAGGTAAGTCATACTTTTCAGGTTTCTATATCCTCATGTTAGGAAATGTCTGTTATTGCTGATATAATTTTCGTATCAGCAGACATTGCGCTTTGCAGGTTTTTGTTGTTATTAGTAATACCAATGCAGGTGAGTACGCCTGGTTGAAACTTGCCGTTTATGAAGAGGGGTTACCTGGTGGCAGGCGAGCAGGTAAGTAGTGACGTTCGCAAGAACCGCCACAATTTCATCAAACATGTGACGCACATTGTTCAGAGGACCCTCGGTCGGTCTAAGCAACTGCACAACATTTTGAACTGGAGCAACAAAGTTGACATCAAAGTTAGGCTTCTCTGCTATAAGCCGCTAATCCGGTCTGGAATACCGTACACCTTCCCATATAGTCTTGTATATCTCCGGCCTAAATGTAAAGACTTCGAGTTTTCGAAAGGAAACTCCTCAGAAGATGCATTAAGCACTCTAGAAGGCCTGACGGTCGACGTTATCCTAACTTTCACCTATACGAAGGTGCCTCTATTACTCCTATCGACGAGTACTTGCTGGTATTAACATACAAGTACCTCAAAAGCACTCAGAACAGCGAGAACCGATCCCAGCTCTGCGAATCCGACCACCTGAGAACCTACTTCTACGGGAGTCTTGAGTTCTTGACCCTTCTCCCTCTCTCTCTCTCTCAATCTCTTCAGATCCGGCCACCACAATTTCTTCTTCAGTATAAAACTAAAGAAAGCACCCTTCTCAACAACATTCCCCTCTATAATAGAGGATTCCTGGACCTATCCCATAGGATTGATTGTTAACACACTACATACGTACACGCACACACAGTTCGCGCCGGCAAAAAAACACACACACACCAAGCGCAGATTATCAGACGTCAAAGACGTAATCTGCGTTTACTACCGCACCCAAGAGCTACCGGTCTTGTGCGATTTTCCATCATCCCCCTGTAACATTAGAGTTTGACCTCTGATGTAGACATTTAATATTTATTTATCAGCAATTAATTTGGTTTGTTTTATTTATCGCTTATTCGGTTATGTCCCTGCTCGGGCTCCAAAATGTAACATTAAAGTTTTACCTCTAATGTTGGCATTTAATATTTATTTATCGGGGAGCTTAATGGCCAAGATGTTGTACGAGGAGATCGGATCGGATAATTGAACGTGGAAGGAGAGCGCACAGGACAGGGAACAATGGCGGAGCCGAGTCGGTGAGGTCATGAACTTCCGGGTTCCTACAGGCCAATAAATTAAAAAAAAAAAAATTACTATGTAATACCTGAACGTAACCCCGGATGTTAACATTTGTTATTTAATTTTTGTTACTAACGGCTGGAACGTGCTGGAACGCTTCCCTTGATGGATGGAAACTCTTTCACTTATTTTGATACTAAGCTTTTATTGACACTTTTATTTTACTTTTTGCTTCACTTATTCAATACTTAACTTTGTATGGGAATGCCTATCCCTTAGTTTTATTTCACAATTACTTAAAAGAGAAATAAGAAGGTCCGCTGTGCAGTTCCGATGGCCGCAACCCTCCTATTTCTTTTTTACTTTACACTGCAAAGAAACTCACTTGCACTACCCTTTAAATACCAGATTATTGGTGAGTTAATGCAGATGATGCATTTTTTCACCCAGAACGTGTAACCTATTCTGAGGTTATTCGCCTGTCATAATCCAATCGTTTAATTGTTCTGCAAAAACTGCAGCCATCGAGAATTACACAATTCCATAATCGTTTTCCTTGCTAGAAATGCAACGGTACGACTTGCGCAATTACTTAATTGCTTTCAATCCGGCGAACCAATTATAGGCCATTGCCCGCATGTGCCAATCGTATCATACGATTTATTTGCGCCTCACTGCTGTGTTCGATACTTCGCCGAACTCAGCAGTTTTTTGACGCTCGACTACTTAGTAGTCGCTGGCCTTTGATAATGCCGCTTGTGCTCGCATATCATGGATCACACCTGTAAACATATGTACTTGTAACATGAGACCGTGTAGGTCTGTGGACCGGTGCTTGTTTGATTTTCGTAATGCGAAACAGAATGTCAGGTCAAGTGCACGACGGATATATGCTTTGGCATGGATGGATAATTATCGCAAGATATGCGATATGAATTAATTGTTCGTGGAGAAGGCTTAGCTTCTGAATGAACGCGAGTATTGCATTGTAAGCAGAATACTTTGATTAATGTTTACTTAGATGGAATCATATGAATTGATGATTGGATTTCTGTCAAGATTTATTATTTGAGGATGGTTGTTTGGTAGTGTTTAATAGGGGGTGAATAGCGGGGTGTAACACCCCCCTCCAAGTAGTTAGAGAACATCGGAACTAATCCTGTAAACACTATCCTTAGATACCTCCCACCTTCTTTTTCAGATATCTTGAGACCGATCCCGACATCATCACGGATGTGGGTGATTCTGGTTGTCGCAAGACAATCAGAAGCCAGGGACAAGATGAAGTACACATTTGTCTTTGTCTCATTTAAGTCGCCTCCCGCCACTCCCTTTTTTTAAGAAGAAGAAGAAGAAGAAAAGAAGGGTCATTCCATCTAGGATATATTTTAGGGATTTGCAGGATCTTCACACTATTTTCTTCACCAGAGTTAACCCAAAATTGAATACTGGAAGGAAAAACGGAAGTATTACAAAATTCACTCTTCTGAATTTTAGTTTCATCTCAATTCTTTTTTTTTTTTTTATATATATTATGATTTTGAGAACGTAACGTTACAAAGCATTTAATATGTAGACTCGTCAACAAACGCGTGAGCATACAAGCCATCCACAATAAATCAAGGAAGACTACATCATTTGTTCCTCATGTAACATACTAATGGGAATTATTAGTAAATAATTATGGTAAGCAACGTTAAAATAAATGGAATTACTAGTTGTTACTGTTTTTGGAGAAGAATAATTTATAAAAAACAATAATAAAGTAAAACGCCACCTGAGAAGTTGATATATGTGAGTAGTCTACGATTGTGCATTCGTGTGATCAATTAACAACTCGATGATATTTTGACGATTAGGCAATAAAGCAGTTTTAACCCTTAAATGGTAGGCTCACTTGTAGCTTTTCAAGAGGTGGGGGAGGTATTTACTTATTTACTTCGATTGTTTAAATAAATTAAAAAATCATTAATATAGCGATTGGTCCTTATACAATGATAGGTAATGACGCAACATGCATTATTTCAGTTTTTTAACACTTTTAGGTCTGGCGCAAGACTAATGACCTTGCCCGGAAAAAACAAATCATTATGGAAAATTTAACAAGCCTCAGGACTTGCTAAATAAGGCCAAGACCGGTTCCAGGTTGTAGTGCCGATGATGATGATGATGAACACTTTTAGGTACTTTTTAAAGCGTCGGACGACTCTACTATTTAAGGATGCCAAAAACGACCTTACCTTGGAAGGGTTAATATTGCCAACTTCTGGAGTGTAATGCCATCAATTTTTCTTCCTTTTTTAAATAACAAGACAAATTACAGAATCCTGCCGGCCAACAATTTCTTTATCTTCCCCTACCAAAGAAATAAATTTATAACTACCGCGAAAGACTCAGAAACCTAGCTGCATCCTTCGCAAAGAGTAAAACATTTGTATACGCTAAAGTCTACACATTTATCCCATCATAAGTTAATTTTTTCATTCACACCTAATGATTATATTCAACATTATGTAAATAAGTCTGAAGCGATCGACCCATGAATACAATGAGTCGTTTTTAGTCAACTAATTTTACTAATATCTGAGCTTTGTGCCAGAACAATCAAGAAGTGATAAAAATAAACATTTTCATTGCCGCTGACGATCCGTAACTTTTCAATAGCGAACCCATGCCAAAAATGTAAAGCCACAAAATTAAACACTGGGCTATTCGTTGCGCCCACTCTTAAAGTCAATCCCCGCCGCACTTTATTTCAAGGCGAACACAAACGTCAATGCCCAGATCCGTTTCATCAAGTACTCCTTAATTTATATAATTTAAATAAACTTTTCGAACGAGTGCGAATTCAGTACTTTATTGCCAATTCTTTAAAATCACGTAGGTGCAAGAGCAATGCTGTGAACTTCCGTTCCTAATCCGATATTTTGGTCTTTTGATAAGTTGATATTAAAGTCTCGGGATATTCATCTACGTTGTGGGTCGAATAATTGTAGAATTCAGTATTGTAACATACATAAGAATACATTGTTTTATTTATGACTCGTAATGTAAATAAATTATGTGGTGGTTTAAATCCAATAGCAACTCTAATAAGGCTTTGGGTTAACATAAAACTCCAATCTACTTTACTATTCTGAACCGCAATGTAACAAAAATTCTGTATATTACCCGATTCACTCTCACATAAGACAAAAGCTTGTATTCCGAGCCGATTTCTTGTTGACGGCATATATTGTTTCCATGAGAACCGCCCTTTCCACATTAGCAGCGATCCCTCAATGCAGATATCTATTTTTGGAATATACAAAGTTTTACACTGTTTTACTATCAGCTTTGATTTTTGATGGCATTGTATTATCGTGGTGTAGGCTGTTTTCTAAGGGCAGAAATTTGTGTAGTGGCTGCATCATTTAAAACGTTCGTATTTTTAATCAATTTATGGGTTCCTTACTAAATCCTTTGAGACCAAGAACGAATAAACCAATTTGATACCTACAACTGAAGTAGAGCGTATTTCAATAACATTAATCGAAATAAAAAATATTTGGAAGCGGCGAAGTCTTATGAATACGGCGAGTGAGGCAAACTGCTTATCCACTATTTTCTAAATAGATTTTAACCAGTCTAGCAACATGGACCCGAGCGTTGTCATTGTGGAAAATTAGAACCGATGTCTGGCCGTTTTTCGATCAACGCTCTCTTCAAACGAATCAATTTTTGTCTCTTCCACAATAGTATCGCCGGCTTTTAAAAGCTTATAATTCAATAGATGAAACCCTTGTGATTCCATCAAAAACAGAGCCTTGGATATTCAGCTTTGGCGTTAATATTGCTGTTCCTCGGGCTTCACATACGAAATCTTGCGCTGGTCGTAATGTAGCCATGTTTCGTCGCCAATAACAATTAGATGCAATATGGATTTCGTTTAACATATAGGATTTCAAGCATGCACAATCGCCTTCCCGAGTCTTGGTTTCAACTCGTATGGCGCCCAATTTTTTGCTTTTAGATTTTCCCAATAATTTTAGGTGCTTTTTGGGTCTGATACGACTTTTCTGAGTAAAGAATCCAATTTTTCGTCTTCGAACTCTTTTAATGGCCCGGACGTTTTTTTGTTTGTTTTTTTTTTTTTTTGTTTTATATCCACATTTATTTAACAATTCAATTACAGATTTAACTTAAGACTAAATGTTAACTTCTATTTTACAAATATCTTCGCAAGCACTCTAAATTATACATTATAATTTGTCTTATGCCTTTCGGCGTACAATAACTAATGTTTTTAAAACATGTCACAATAATTGATGTTTTCTTTTTAAAATTTATTCTATTTTTTTCTATATCGTGTATTATTTATAATTTTTTTTTTTTAAAATCCATATATAGGGGGTTGACAAGCAAAATACGCTCCTCGATAGTATAGTGGTTAGTACACCCGCCTGTCACGCGGGAGACCGGGGTTCGATTCCCCGTCGGGGAGCCTCTGGCGCAAGACTAATGACCTTGCCCAGAAAAAACAAATCATTATGGAAAATTTAACAAGCCTCAAGACTTGCTAAATAAGGCCAACACCGGTTGCCGGTTGTAGTGCCGATGATGATGATGATGACCAGCAAAATAAAAACAAATAAGAACGAAACAAAACGGACAAACATAAACAAGGAATACAAATAAAAATTAAAAAAAATAAAGTAATATATTAAAATTAAATTAAAAACAAAAGTAAAAATAATTGGGAATTGGGGATAGGGGGAAGGAAAGCGGTGCGCCTGAGAGGCATACTATGTTTGGAGACGTCTAGTCCTTTCTTCATCACTGATCCACCACCAGTTGGGATGGGATCGATCTTTTATTGATTTATCTCTTTCACCGATCACCATACTAAGTCGCAGGCGATCTGGAAAATTAGAGATATCGTTATCGTAGTAAATAATAGGGACTCCATGTTTGTCGTGGATAAGTCATTTTTTATCCAAGAAAGGGGACGCTTCTGGGGGACTGAACCCATTCTAGAGAGTACTCTCCATATACATATTGTGACGCATATGACAATCAGTACTAGAATATTCGAGAAAGTCCGAAACAAAGTACTAGAGTATAAAGTACTGGAAAACTGGAGACTATGAACAGTAGAACATTCAAGGCTATGGAACGGACGGAAACGAAACGCCGAATCAGAATGAGGAAACGGTATAAATACGTCCACACAGATCATGGAGACAAGAAGAAAAAGTAGGAAGTAAGAAATAAGAAGTAAGCAGTAAAAGACGCGATAAGTCAGGAAATCGTTAAGTGTACGGTAAAAGAAACGGTTGTTATTAACGGACTAATAAAGTAATAAAAAATAAACTAAAATTCAAAATCGATTTAACGGCTCTTATTTATTACAAATAATTAATCCAGCGAACCCCAAGCTCGCTACAATTGGTGTCAGAAGTGGGATTAATTATTGGTGAAGTGAATAAGTCTGTGAAAGTGTGTTGTGACTATGTCAGATCGACATTTGGAGGATCTTCGCATTCCTAAGTTAAAGAAGGAACTTCAGGACCGGAATCTGGGTAGCAGAGGACAGAAGCAAATTCTTCGACAGCGTCTGCGAGCAGCATTGGAGAGAGGGTATCGATGTCGGCACATATGTTTTTACGATTGGGCCAGACTGTCCGGATGAAGAAGAAACAGTGAGTCAAGATGGTGCCAATGTAACGGAGAAGAGTTCGCCACAGTTGGACATTTCGGAGATGTTCAAGATGATGATGACAAAATTGGACGCACAAGCTACAGATATTAATACAAAACTGGAGGCGCAAGCTACAGATATTAACTCAAAATTAGACGCGCAAGGTGCAGATGTTAATGCAAAGTTGGATGCCCAAAATTCACAATTCGACGCACAAGTTGCAGATCTGAATACAAAATTGGATGCCCAAACGCAGTGGATGAAATGTAATTTTCAACACTTTAAGGAAGAAATTCGAGACGAAGTAGAAAATCTGGATCTAAAAGTCACCGATGAAATAACGCGAATCGAAAAGAGACTTGAGTGTGTTGAGAGAGATAAGACATCACATAGCAATCAACATGACTACAAAGATACATGGATACAACCGCCAACCTTCTATGGAACGAGACCCTTCCCCGTATTTATACGTCAGTTTGACGCCGCAGCCAATTATAATAAGTGGTCGGATGAGCAGAAGTCAACATCACTAATCTTGTCACTCCGCGGGGCGGCTGCAGAATTGCTGCAAACCATGCCAGCAGAGAAGCAAACAGATTTCCAAGCGGTAAGAGACGGCCTTGAAGCTAGGTATGGAGACAACCACAGAAACCTGGAGAAAATCTTCAACAGTTGCAGGCAGACATTGAGCGATTGGCAAACTTGGCTTATTCAAATATGACGAGGGAATTTCTGAACGAGGTAGCAATGGATGCATTTATAAATGCACTCCAAGATCGGGACTTGCAACAAGCCGTTCACTTGGCAGGAAAGAAGACGACTAATGAAATACTGGCGTTCGCATTGGCATATGAATCTGCTAAACTGGCTACCAGGAGTACATATAGAGTCCAAGAAATGTCCGCCCAGGAATGTTCCTGCCAAAGAATCGGGCATGTATAATGGAGAACCCCGAGACCTGATATGAAGTGTTGGACATGCGGCGAATTCGGCCACATCTGTGTTGACTGTAGGAAACGTCGACGAATGAATGAAACATCAATTGAGAATTGTTGTTCATGCGCTAATCATAAGAGGAGACTATCAACGGACCAGCCTGAGGCCAATAGCTCGAGAAACTTGTAAGGGCAGGCTTTATGGGGCGAAAGTTGCCTGGTGGAATTTGCAGCCCCAACATCGTAACTGTATCACAACTCCAACGGGATAACTAAAGTTATGGTTATAACTACGTTTGGTAGTGCAAGGACAACAGCAGTGACAATCGACACTGGAGCAATGAGGTCCATAATTCGACCGGATGTCGTGGGCAAAATAGCCCTTAATAAAAATAGAAGATACGCTTTGAGGACTGCCACAGGAGAATGCTCTACAGTCTCTACAATGCTCGGCAATATTTCCATCTCCCACCAATTTTTGGTTGCCGATATTACGGATGAATGCATTCTTGGAATGGATTTAATGAAGGAGCACCAAGTTCTTCTAGATTTTGGGCAGAGAACACTGCGAATTGATAACTTAGAGGTTGCCATTACAATGCAGGACGAACAATTGCGAAGACTGAAATATTATGTGCGTGAGGAGGATGAGATCCCAGCTCGTTTAAACATGGTAATTTGGACCAGTCTCGGGAGTAACCCCCATGACAATCGATTTTACATCACCGAGGCTGTACAAAATCAGCGTAAGGGGAACATCCTTGCTGGGAAATCCCTTATCGATGCGAAGAAGCACATTGTACCTGTCAGAGTACTAAATGCGTCCAAGGAGCCGGTCGAAAAGGAGAGGTAATCGCAGAATGTGCACCCGTATCAATGATAAGCTCAATTCAGACAAGGGGAAAAGACCATTCAATTCAACGGCCCTCTGGTGCATCCTCTGTGCTTAATAGGGTGATGTCCCAGAAAATCGGATTAACAGACGGAGAAAAGACAATCGTCAAATCACTCCTGAACGATTTTTGTGACAGGAAATGATAAATTCGGACGCATCGGTATAGTTAAACATCGCATTGACACGGCTGAGTCAAGACCTATAAGACCGCCACCTCGCCGACTACCGTTGGCCAAACAATCAGAAGTAGGCAACATGATTCGAGAGATGGAAGAGCATGGAGTGATGGAGAAATCATCGAGCCCATGGGCTTCGCCGGTAGTGCTCGTCAAGAAGAAGGATGGGACAACTAGATTTTGTGTCGACTACCGCCGGTTAAACGACGTTACGAAGACCCACTTTCTCGAATCCACGACATACTAGATACCCTTTCTGGAGCTCAGTGGTTTTCAACATTGGACCTAAAAAGCGGTTACTGGCAAGTGGAAGTGAAGGAGAAGACAGCGTTTACTACCGGAAACGGACTTTATCAATTCAACGTGATGCCTTTTGGATTGTGTAATGCTCCAGCAACGTTTGAACGATTAATGGAAAGTGTTCTACGGAGACTTACATGGAAGACGTATCTTGTGTACTTGGACGATATCATCGTTGTTGGAAGGAATTTACCAGAACACATCAATAATCTGCGCTCCGTCTTCGAACGACTAAGACAGGCCAACTTAAAGCTGAATTCGAAGAAATGTGAACTCTTCCAAAGGAGAGTAAAATTCCTGGGACACATCGTTTCATCTGCAGGAGTTCAAACGGATCCTGATAAGATAGCAGCTGTCCAAGAGTGGCTAACTCCAGAAGTTAAGAAGCTTTATGGAATCAGCCACATATTACCGACGGTTTATTAAATGTTTCGCCAACGTGGCTAAAACCCTACACGAACTAACGGGTAAAGACAAGAAATTCAGTTGGACAGAAAAGTGAAGGCCGCGTTATGTAAGACTCCAACATTGGCATTCCCAAGATCGGATCGCCCATTTATATTGGATACTGATGGAAGAAACACAGGAATCGGAGCAGTGTTGTCACAGGAAGTCGAGGGTAAAGAGAGACTTGTCGCATATTATAGTCGAGTTCTATCTAATCCAGAGAGAAATTACTGCGCAACAAGAAAGGAACTGCTGACTGTCGTAGAAGCTGTTAAGAATTCCCATAAGTACCTCTACGGGCGTCGATTCCACCTTCGGACGGATCATCCCACCCTGAAATGGTTGTTAAATTTTAAGATTCCGAAAGGACAAATAGCTCGATGGATCGAACGACTGTAAACGTACGATTTGCAAATTTCCCAACGTCAAGGGAAGGTGCATAGAGCGGAAGAAAAACAAGAGGCGTACGACCTTCGAAATGTACAAGTAGAAGTACTAGATGGGTGAACGGGTGATGCTATACGCGCAGCTCAACTTCATGATGAAGATATGTCGCTAATCCTGGAACACAAAGAAAAGAACGAACGGCCAACTTGGAACAATATTTCCGACAAGAGTGGAACATTTAAAGCATATTGGGCACAATGGAATTCCTTGTTGGTAGAAGATGGAATTCTAAAGCGTAAATGGGAAGCCGCAGACAGAAAATCCCATCGAATGTAGATTCTAGTCCCACCAGCAAAAGTGAAGGATGTACTAACAGAAATGCACGACGGGGTCTACGGTGGACATCTGGGAGTTAATAAGACATTTTCAAAATTACGATCTCGATTCTACTGCCGTCACATGAGAGATGACGTGAGACTTCAACAAAGTGCAGCGCTATTGCGATGACTGGAAACTTAAGATCAACTTCCAGAAATGTGAAGCCATCCTATTTAGAACTCCATTATATAAAGCCACGTACGACACAAGGAAAAACTGGCGAAAGCTAGTTATCGTGGGACCGCATGGAGATAAACTGGAAACCAAGAGTTTAGTTAAATACCTGGGCATCTGGCTAGACCAATATCTATATTTCAACAGACATGTAGAGGCTGCTTTGCTCAAAGCGAGGAAAACTTTTGCTATGACAAGGAGGCTATTTCATAGTAGCCAACTTGACAGCAGGGTAAAAGTCATATGCTACATGACGCTAATCAGGCCAATGCTCATATATGGTTGCCCAGTATGGTTCAACATAGGTCCAAATTTGATAGAAAAGATTCGGGTGTTCGAAAGAAAGTGTCTCAGAAGTTGTCTCAGATTATATCGGACACCGGAATCGGACTATAAAAAGTATTACTCAAATGAGACTTTATATAATGAAGCGTACATAAATAGGGTGGATAATTTTATGATTAAATTAATCAGAGGACATATTGCGAGAGCAATAAGCTCGTCCAATGACCTAATTTTCGGGGCCTATTATCCAAACACTCTGTACTATGAGAGCGTGCGTCGCAACGGCTTTGTTCCACCAGAGGCGTTCCTTGACTTGGATATGAAAGGGCTTATACAGGATAGATCCGGAATTCCGCTGATCTATCATGTAAGTAGATCATCTGTAGACGGGCGATTGTGCTATGACCGGGAAGTAGCGCGCACCGAAGAAGAGCTCCTGCGCTTCAGTAGGGCTATCTCCCGCAGAGACCGGGACGATAGTATTAGACAGCGTCAACAGTTCTGGTGGTTGAATGGCATATAAAGACCTGGATACCAAAGTCGGTATAGAATCACACTATCATCAGCTAGCTTACATAGACTTAGCTTTTCTAGAATTAGGGTAGTATAAGATTTAAGTTAAGTTAGGCTAAATGATTTTACATAAAAAAAAAAAAAAAAAAAAAAAAAGTAGATAAGTTTAGGTAAGTTAAGTAAGTTAAATTTTAAGAAAAAAAAAAAAAAAAAAAAAATTTACAAAGTTTTTCAAATTTTTCTTTGTCTTTCAAATAATTATAAGTTATGCCACAAAGTTCTGTCGCCGAAAGGCAAATTATACAAATATTAAGTAATGTTTAGCTTAGAGCGTCTGCGAAGGACCAGTAAGTTATTATATAAGATATTTAAGCTAGAATTTAAGCATTTTTTGTCTAGCCTTTAATTTAGAAAATAAGAATATAAAAAGAAAATAAAAAAAAATGTTTAAAAAATGAAAAAAATGAGAGATGACGTCGAGTCTTGATGTAGGAAGTGCACAACTTGCACTGCGATCAAGGGCCAACAGCAAAGCCAAGGAGGGTTATGAAGCAGTACAACGTGGGTGCCCCTTTCGAGTGAATTGCGATTGATATCTCAGGACCATTTCCAAAAACCAACGACTACAACAAATACATGTTGGTCATCATGGATTACTTTAGCATGTGGGTGGATGTCCTTCCAATTCCAAATCGTCATTGAGCAGCTTATCAATAATTGGATCAGCAGATATGGAATTCCCAGTGAGCTTCTTTCCGATCAAGGCCGAAACTTCGAAATCACAGATATTTCAAGGCATCTGTGCGGCACTGGGCGTAAGGAAAACCAGGACAACACCCTTACATCCGCAGTCAGGCGGAAGGGTCGAAAGGTTCAACCGAACAATAAAAGAGCATTTATCGAAGCTCATTAGTGATCACCAACGAGATTGGGACAAATATGAACAAACCTTTCTCATGAGTTATAGATCGGCTAATCACGATACGACAGGCCATTCTCCAGCAAGAATTATATTTGGACGAGAGATACGATTACCAGCCGATCTGCGATTCGGAATACCTCCAGACGCCATAGATAAGACCGAAGACTACGTAGCCGAATGGAGAAATCGCCTCGATGAGATTCATCATTTGGTTCGAAAGCAAATCAAGGTTTTAAGTCCATCCAGATTTAATGCAGGCGATAACGTGCGGCTTTATAACCCTCATCGGCAAAAAGGAAGGTCTCCGAAGTTGCAGCAAAATTGGGAAGGACCGTATAAGATTCTCACAAGAATTAACGACGTTGTCTATAGGATTCAGCGAAGACCGAACACCAAGATGAAGGTACATCGTGACCGACTGGCGACTTTTTGTTAACCCAGAAGACCAGTGAACTTAGTTCGGGACGAACTATTCTAGGCGGAGGGCAGTGTGGCGCATATGACAATCAGCTGGACATCTGACAGGTCTCCAAAACAAAGTACTGGAAAACTGGACCCTATGAGCAGTAAAAACAAAACGATAAGCCGCCAGTGACAGAAGTATCACCGGAATGATTAGCGAAAAGTGAAAAGGGGTTGTCATTAAGAGACGAATAAAGTTTTAAATAGAAAATCGGTTTCACGGCTATTATTTTATGAAAATAATTAATCCAGCGAATCCGAAGCTCGCTACAATATCATTGGGATAAAATGCTCCCGAAATGAGATCATTTTCACTGCCCATTGCCCTTGTTGTGTGACCACAAATAATCTTGATTATGAAGTTATCTATTCTGTTTAGTCCTGATTTGTCATACAGGACTTTATTGGGATAGTGTGGGGGTAGGAGTTGAGTGCCGACGTACGACACGGATTCACTGAAATCCCCAACGATGATCCGCAGAAAATTGTTCACCCGAATTTCCAAGAAGAAAAAAAAACACACTGGAGTTTTTTTTTTTTGTGTTTTGCGGTTTTCTTTTATTTACGCGTTTTCTATTAATTTGATCACTGCACAGTATTCGAATGATTTTCTTTTATTTACCCCTATTCTATTAGTTTGGTTACTGCAAAGTATTCCAATGATTTTCTTTTTTGGCGATAAAATTTCGGAAACTACAAATAATTCGCCACTCGATCTTTACAGACTTGTACGCCCGCACCTCTGCTCTCCAGTTGATATATTTCGATTTCTTTAAGCGGCGTGACCGACTGCCAGGCTGTTTGAGTAATGACTGATCCCAATTAGGGATGGAAATTGGGATTTCGTATTTGCACGGAGATTAGCCAATCATCATCGCGCTCTCTCATGAATTCATTAAATTCCATGGCTCAGTGAGGTGAATAAACACTTGCGCACTCGTTCGACAGTCGCTGGACATGCGAAGGATGAAGAGAACAAAAGAGAGAGCGCAATAGCTTCAGGGTTGACTTGGCTTGTGCGGTAAGGCACTAATACAATTCCGAAGCTGGCCCAGTGACCTAGTTCGGTGACTGTGGTGAGCTCAGAGTGCAACGAACTCTGGGAAGATAAAAATGGGAAGCAGAGAAAAATGGTTTGTAGCTATTCACCTGTAAAAAGAGATCATTGATCCCCAGCGAATAGAGTGTCTGGGGAAAATCAATAGGACGCCGCTGATGCTTGGGAAGTAATCAACGTGAGAAGCAGACTCAAAGACGCTGAAATAACCCCAGCGGTTTTGCTATGATGCAACAGCGTCGTTTGGTTAGCTTTTGTTGTTGCTAACCAATATGACGATTTCCGGTGGAAATCTCATAGGGTTAATAAAATGGAGTTGCCGTATGGCAAAAGCGAGCTGAATTCAATTATGCATTATCTGCATAGAATTACGAATTTCATCCATTTGGGAAATATGATATTTCAGGTAATATTTGGGCTCCTCGATAGTATAGTGGTTAGTATACCCGCCTGTCACCCGGGAAACCGGGGTTCGATTCCCCGTCGGGGAGCATCTGGCGCAAGACTAATGACCTTGCCCGGAAAAAACAAATCATTATGGAAAATTTAACAAGCCTCAGTTCTTGCTAAATAAGGCCAAGACCGGTTCCCGATTGTAGTGCCGATGATGATGATGATGATGATATTTCAGGTAAATTAGCTGAACGGTGGGATAGGGGTGGAACCAAATTAGGTTGGGATTGTGGGTTGGTTCTCCACGTAGTATAGAGAACCCCCACAATAGTATTTCTTGTATTGAGACTCAGGTGTTCTATGTAATCCGAGGCAGTAACGCAGACACTGCCTCTCGAGCACCCGAAACTTCTCCATGTAAAATGGGGATATGTTATACCACACCGGGCAGCCATACACTAATATTGGTCGGATGAATGCTGAGTATGAAATTATTTTCACCTTGGGGTCCAGAAGACTACTACGAAAGAGACTTCGTGTCATTGCATATGCCTTTTTAGCTGCTGTAAGAGCAGTTGCTGTATGTTTATCAAAGTAAAGATACTGATCAAGCCAGATACCAAGGTATCTGACTACAGTTTTTACTTGTAGGGGAAGATTATTACTTCCTGAAATTTTGTTCCAATTCCGTTTTGTATCCCTTGATGCGCTGGACAACCTTCTGAAAAGGATAGTCTCAATTTTCTGGAAATTTATTTTTAATTTCCAGTCGATTTTGTTGAAATCATCTTGTAGAAGTCTGTTGATGACATCAATTTTTTCTCCAGATCTATACCACAATGTCGTCGGCATACGCAATTGCATGGTTGAGAGAACCCACTAGATCACTAGTGTAAATGTTAAATAAAATGGGAGAATTCACTGCTCCCTCTTGTAGGCCGTTTTTGATGTGGAAAATGTTGTTAGAAATTATATCTTCACATTTCACTACAAATTGTTTACCCGTTACCACATCGTAGATAATGTATAATAAATATTCGGGCATACCTAGATTTGATTAATTATATACAAGCTCTTCTAACCATACGGTGTCGAAAGCCTTTCCAAAGTCAACCAGACAGGCCCTTGTGCACTGTCGCTTCGCCTTGTTCCACTCTATGTCGGAAACAAGTTTTGTCGCAGTATGAACTGTGTCATGTTGCGAACGGAAACCAAACTAGTTGTTCAGAATAATACCATCATCCTCACACCAGTTAGTCAATACTTTATTTATAATTTTCTCGAATACCTTGCTGATTTTCGGAAACAAACTAATCGAGCGAAAATTGGCTGAATTGCTCCTGTCCTGGCCCTGTTTGGGGATGGGATGGACTACTGCAGATTTCCATCGGGTTGGATAATATGCATTATTTAGAGCGTTATTGAACAAAATAGTGGAAACCTTCACTACTTCAAGAGGTAAATGGATAGAACAATATTATCTATTCCAGAAGATTTTTTGTTCTTAATCGATTCAAGAATGTCCGTCAGTTCATCCTTGTGTACAAATATACTGGTGTTTAGATTTCTAAGCGGGGAATCCGCTATATTATTACCAGATAGGAAAAAGAAAAATAAATTACTTCCTTTTCTGTTTAGACCTTTTTTACATGTACCCAGTATAATATAGAGACACAACATTATGAATGTGGCAATTTATCCTTATGTACAACATGAAACTCGTCCAAGAAAAGTGAAAGCGATATCGTTTCGTGAGAAAGGATACTCATGGCTTTAATTGGCCAACAACGACATATTCTTCTTTAATTATTGAAGAACATTCTATTTACACAATCTGTTATCTTTTAACCTAACCCAAGGACATATTATTCATACAATTATTTCTTAACCTATAATTTTCTGAACATACAATTTCCTTTAAAAGAAAGTATATTAAAGAAATAATATGGTCGTGAAAATAATTGAAACCTACAGAAATTTTTTGAGCTGTTAGCTGTAAACTTATATTTCGAAAAAGTTGAATTTAATTGAAAATTGTATCAAAAGCATAAATACAGACCTCCTGACGAATCAAATGTTCTTGTAAACTACGGAGTTTGTGCTCGTTCTATTGCACGATATTGCTTGTTGTTAAACATTTCATTTTTTATGTTATTTTTATTTAAGACCATTTTTTTGTTGTTGGGGGGGATGGGAGCGAACATACAGGGCAAAGTTACTGATTCCTTTCAACCCAGCGCAAGCTAGGACGATCCTTGTCCCTGTTCAATCCAAGTTGACAAGCAGTCTCCACGTGACACCCCTGGATAGCTACTTTGGCACCCGCCAAGTAGTGAACTAATGCATGCAGCGACATCCTGGGAAAGGTTGGCGCAAGGCTAATAACCATGCCCGTAAAAGCGAATGATTATGGCAAATTTAACAAGCCTCGGATATGGACCGGGTACACGAACGACCACGGAAACGAAAATGGCTAAACGATTTAAGATTTTTCTCATGGAACGTCCGCTCACTATACAGAGCTCGAGCTGCACAGCAGCTAGCCGATGCCCTGTTCGAATATAAGGCTGACATAACAGCATTGCAAGAAATAAGATGAACGGGGAGTGGTGTTATTCAAAGAAACGGGTATGAGATTTATTACAGCTGTCATGCAAGACACCATGTGCTCGGGGTAGGCTTTCTAGTCACCCAAAAACTGAAGCCTGCCATCATCAACTTTAATGCAATAAACGAAAGGCTATGCACTCTTCACGTGCAAGGCAAGTTTAAGAACATAAGCCTCATAAACGTTCATGGACCTACAGAGGAATCCTCTGAAGACGAAAAAGAAGAATACTACGAGAACGTCGAACGGACCCTCAATGCCTGCCCAAGATACGATGTGAAAATCGTTCTTGGTGATTTGAACACGCAAATAGGTCGGGAGGCGATTTTCAGGCATTACGCAGCTTCCCATAGTTTGCATGAGAACACTAATGACAATGGACCACGAGTCATCGAACTGGCAGCATCAAAAAACCTGGTCGTTGCCAGTACCAGGTTTCCGCGTAAAGATATCCATAAAGCCACCTGGGTATCACCTGATTGGACTACTCGCCACCAAATTGACCACGTGTTGATAGATCGCCACCACTCCTCGAGTCTGATGACGGTACGAATGTACCGAGGTGCCAATGTCGTCTCGGATCGCTATCTTGTTGGTACAGTTTTCCGAGCGCGGATTGCCTTACGGAGACGTATTGCATCCGCGGATCAGGTTCGAATCAACACGGCTGCCTTACGCAATGAGAATACCAGTAACACCTTTGGTCATGCCGGGCGTAGAAGAGAAATGGACACGCTTTAAAAATACTGTCATTAGTACTGCCAACTCCATCTTAGGTAGTAGTCGTGGAGATCGGAGCGACTGGTTTGATGATGAGTGCAAACTTGCGACTGAACGTAAGAGTGCTGCATACCGGGCAATGCAGCAGTCTCATAGCACGTGGGTGCGCGAGGAGAAATATAAAGAGCTCAGAAGATCTAAAAAAATACTTCACAGACAAAAGAAAAGTGGTTGGGAAAAAAGCCTTATCTGTGAAATAGAGAAAAGTAGAGAGCGAGGTCCGCACCAGGTGCGGAAGTTCTGTCAAATAATCCGCAGTATGACGAGGTACACACCACGCTACATTTACTGCAAGGATAAAGAGGATAATCTGATCACCGATCCTGAAGGCATTCTGGAGCGATGGGAAGTGCACTTCAATGAATTGCTAAATGGTCAGTTCACAGAAGAATTGGAGGCTCCGCCAATGCAAGAGAAAGACCAAATGCTGCCGCCACCAAGCATTGAGGAAACACTAAAAACCTTAAGACAGCTAAAATCAAATAAAGTCCCCGGAGCTGATGGCATACCAAGTGAGCTGATCAAACAAGGAGGGACAGCGTTACATCACGCAATTCATGAGATCGTGGTGCACGTATGGAAACAAGAGGGATGCCGGAAGATTGGCGTCCTGGTATAATTTGCCCCATACATAAGAAGGGAGATATCACAATGTGCAGCAACTATAGGGGTTTAACATTGCTAAGTATCGCCTTTAAGATACTCTCCACTATGCTACAAGATCGGATAGCCCCATATGCTAAAGCCATCATTGGTCAATTTCAGTGTGGCTTCATCCCAGGCAAATCAGCGATTGATCAGATATTCACCCTTAGGCAGGCGATGGAAAAATGTCAGGAATTTAAGATTGCGTTATATGATCTATTTATAGACTTTAAGGCCGCCTACGACAGCATAGCCAGGGTAGAACTATATAATGCCATCAGAGAGTTCGGCATTCCAAACAAATTGATACGACTTTGTAGGTTGACTATGACCAATGTAACTAGTCAAGTAAAAATAGCGGGATTGCTGTCCAAACCAATAAACATCTTTAATGGGCTCCGACAAGGGGACGGTCTGTCTTGCCTCCTCTTCAACCTGGCGTTGGAGAAAGCAATCCGTGACTCTGGCGTCACAACTAGAGGGACTATTATCACCAAGTCCATCCAGATACTTGCCTACGCAGATGACGTCGACATCATCTGTAGAACAGGCGGCACCGGTAGACTCCGGTGTGGCGGACACCTAGCTCGAATGAGCGAAGAGGAGCCTGCCCGGAAAGTCCTTTGTGGCAAGATGTATGGAAGGAGCCACCGCGGCAGACCTTGTCTGCGATGGAGGGATGGTGTAGACCAGGACGCCCAGAGCCTGGGAGTGCCAAACTGGATGACATTGGCCCGATGTCAGGACCCGTGGAGAGACTTGCTGAACACGACCTAGACTGGATCCCGGTTGTAGTGCCGATGATGATGATGATTCTTTTGCTTTATCATAACATTTTACATACATAACAGTATACCCGCCTGTCACCCGGGAGACCGGGGTTCGATTCCCCGTCGGGGAGCCTCTGGTGCAAGACTAATGACCTTGCCCGGAAAAAAACAAATCATTATGGAAAATTTAACAAGCCTCAGTTCTTGCTAAATAAGGCCAAGACCGGTTCCCGATTGTAGTGCCGATGTAGTGCCATTTTAAATTTTTCACATATAAATTTCTTTAAGGATCTAAGCAATCATGTCTTGATTAACTATTGTAAAACTTTCATTGAGCAATTACCTCTCATTGTGAAACTGAACTTATTTCATACTCTAGTAACCATATTAATTCCGATATCGCTGAAATCTACCACTTCAAGATCACAAACGAATTCTCTTATCTTCCTAATGAGGTTCACTATAGTTATCTGGTAATTTTCTACCCGTTTCGACAAAACGGCTTAGAACATCGGACACCTATTAAGATAAACATTAGAGTAGTATAAAATACAGAGATATGCTTTGATTATCAACGTACGATTGATTATCAAGATATAACCTGGTTGTAGGCTATTTGTGGTCTTCATATAAAAATGCGTCTTAAATACACCAGGAATGAGTAATACATTTTCTTAACCTTAATAATGTTAATTATGTTGATTAGTTAATCTTCTACCTCTCATATAAAACGGTTTTAAAAGTTTATTGCCAATAAATAATTAATGAGTATACGGTATAAAATTCTATTTATATTTATATTTTTTATTTGACATGCGTAGGTGTCATTTCGGCACACATCAAATTTTACCTCCAGAAAAATTATCGATTCAAATGAATTTGTTTAATAATTCTTTCAAGTATTTCAACTAATGTATTAAATTTTAAATCCATTGGATATTTATTTGAAAACGTGTGCCAAAAAATTAAGGAAGGTGTTGATGCTTGAGTCCATAATCAATTAACTGGGGCTTACTTACACCATGTAAATTCCCATGCGTGATCTTCGCAGAAAATATTCGTAATTATTTCTTTTCATTAGCCTACATCAAGATGTGCCGAGTTTCCGGTATTTTCAACCTGTTAGAAAGAACGAAGTAATACCAGCTGTACCTGGGCACGCGTTATAGTGGTTTAATCTGGTTAAATGGCGAAAAATGAAAAGAAAAAACACGCGTTTCCAACATAATATATTAGAAACAATACTTGTGGATATACTGCATTTTATTAGAACACGTAACATTCCTTCTGTACAAAAACTACACGGAATCGTTCAAAAAAGAAAAACATAGAAATTTAAAACTATTCTGTACTACTACTATTTATTGGCCGCCTTCAAAATAATCCCCGTTGTTTGCAATACACCGAACCCACTCTTCCATGCTACCCCTATAGGCCAAAAAGCGTGATGACTTTCAGTATCCGCCGCAAATTTCATTCAATGTCTTCAATCGAGTCAAATGGATTAGACGGAGTAGCAACTTCAGTTTTGAAAACTAAAAGAGGTCGCACGGGGCTAAATTTGATAGATACGGTATGGTAGGTTATTTTTATTGAGTTTTTGGCTTTGTAGTCGGTAACAATTATTGCTCTATGGGAGGGCACATTATTGTCATGTAAAATCGATGAGCTGTTCTTCCAATCTGTACTCTTATGATGGACATTATTGCACAGACGTCTAATACTATTTATTCACTGTTTGTCCATCCGGAAGGAATGCAGAGTATACCACACCACAGCAATCAAAGAAAACAGCCAGCACCACCCCCACTTTCGAGCAGCTTTGAGGTGGTTTTCTCGGATTAGATTCGTTTTCCAAACACTGTTCGGTCAATTGTTGGCTCATTAATGTATCATACTCATAGACCCATGTCTCGTCGCCAATTATTATGCGATACATAAAGTCGGCTCCTCGAAAAAACGCGGTCTTCTGAAAACTGTTTTCGATGGTCCTTTTGTAAAATATTGAGCGCTTTCGAAATCTATCGAGTAGCGACGTCGCTGAATCCCAAAATGATCCTAAAAATTGCATGGGCGGTCACTTTGTGGATGCCCATGCAATTTGGATTTTCTAATTCTGAAACTGAATTCTGTTTGAAGCACCCTTTATTTGACTTTTTTGATGTTATCGTCAGTGGTAGACATTGAAGACCGTCCGGACGAGCCAAATTTTTGACTAATTTACGCCCTTCTTTAAACGATTTTTTTTGTATGTCTGTATTTTTGACATACCACAGTCGGGTCCTCATAAGCCTTTTTTAAGGTTTTTTTTGCTTGATTCGGCACAAGAGGTTTTGAAAGACAAAATTTAAGCCAAACTCTTCGTTCAACTAATTTATACACAGCAAAATTCGCAGAGCAACTCTTAGGTTGAGCTCTTCCGACAGCTGCTAAAAGCAAACTAATTGTCAGAGTGTGCTTCCATTTGAAGCTTGATAATTAAAATAGATTCTACCAACTTGACAAAAAAAGATTATGGATTTCTTTTAGATGGTTCATTTAAATAACAAAATCCGGATAGATTTTTAAAAGAAAATATTTATAATTGTTCATATAAGATGCAATAAGTGTCTAAATCTAAAATTGGCCCTGAGCTTTGTTAATGGTGACTGCAATCGCCAATCGAATTGGGAAGCAAATAACTTATCCTTTGCTATAAGATAGATTTCTTGGTGAAATTGTTGTTTCCTGTTACAGCTGTCACATATATGTAATAATGGTATATACATGGGTGGCTTGAAAAGTGTCCGACCTCAACGTGAAGATAGCAGCATTCGTTAATAAAAGCTAGTGAATGTAGTTGCGCATCTTTTCACAGTTACTCACCAAAATTTCAGTCATTTTGGACGCGTAGTTTTTATTTGACAGTCGTTTCCAATAATCGTCAAACTAAAAACAAACACATGGTAAGTTGAACCAGATGTTCAATTACCATACTCACATTCCAGATTTCCGAGAATTCACCTAACCGAATTCTTATCACAAATTCCTAACACTTGGCTCCAGCCGAAGTAGCTTTTACGAGATTTTGCTTAAATTTCGATCCGTTTTATTTAAAAAGGGGATGCATCGTGATCTCGGCGGTTAAGTATCTGAAGACCAAGCATCCCTATTGTGCCCCAGGAGAGCTTTTTTATCTATTAAAATTAAGCAGTGAATTAATAAAAGTAGAGAGTTTTTCTTAAAACAAAAGTTGGTTCTAGTCAGTGTTGGCTGCTCCAACTTTAAATTGAAAGCGTGTGCAGGTGAGTGTAATGCGGTAAACATCCTTTTCACTTGTCCCACGGAAGTCAACGGAAGCCGCTGGGAAAATGTATTTAGAAAAAAAATTATGTAGAAAAAAAATAGAACGAATTTTAAAAAGAAAACATTTCAATTATTGTGATATGTTATAAAAACAGTACTTATTGTACGCCAAAAGGCATAAAAAAAACAAAAGATTGATAATGTACAGGGTGTCGCAAAATTAATCATCCAATTTTGTTTTTGAATTACTTTTTTACTAGATAAAAAAAATGATTTCGAGTGATGGAAATCTTTATTTAGACTTTTACATTTTTTCATGCTAAGTGAAAAAGATGATATCCGTCAAGTGGCTGCCGCCACTGTTGATTCACATTTGTACCCGTTTTATCAAATTTTCCATGACTTCCCGGTGATAACTGTTCACATTCCTGTCGAATATTCTTCTTAAGGGCTATGATTGTCTGAGGCCTGTTGGCATAAATCAGCGGCTTCAAGTAGCCCCAAAGAAAGAAGTCTGGGATAGTTAAATCGGGCTGGGCATGCCAAATCGCCAAAACGGGAGATTACGCGACCAGGAAACGCTTCCTTCACAATATCTATTATGGCTCGTGCTGTGTGTACGGTTGCACCGTCTTATTGAAACCACATGTTCACCAAACCCCGCTCATCCAATTCCGGCAGTAAGAGGTCGTTTATCGTGGCCCTGTAGCGTTCGCCAGTAACAGCGACCGTATTGCCAATGGCGTCCTCAAAAAAATACGGCCCAATCACTCGTCCGGCGTGAACGCCGCACCGTGCAGTGGCTTTAAGTGGATGTAATGGTTCTTCGTGCATCACATGCGGATTTTTAGTGCCCCAGAAACGAAGATTTTGCTTGTTGACGTAACCGCTTAAGTCGAAATGCGCCTCGTCACTCATGATAATTTTCAACACAAAAGCGTCCTCTTCGTTGTTGAGATTAAGAATGGCTTGACAGTAATTCACACGCCCTCCATTGCTTGTCTGTTTGTATTCTGCAGCTGTCTAGTTCACAAATGGTAAATGTGATTGACGTACGACGCCATTTGCAAAAACTATAACATCTTCCGATAGGGTGATTAATTTTGCGATACCTTGTATAATTTAGAGTGCTTGCGAAGAGTCAGTAAGTTAATGTAAGAATAATATTTATAAAATAGAATTTAACATTTAGTCTTAAGTAAAATTTGTAATTGAATTGTAAATAAATGTGGAGATAAAACAAACAAAAAAAAAACCGCTGGGAAACCAGACTGCAAGGACACTACTCTCCAAACAACGATCGGTCGTTACGTTTCCCGGTTCACCCGGAAGCACGGTAGATATATAAAAGAACAAAAATAATATCCGCCCAAGTGACGCTATTATTACACTTGTATGAATTTCGAATCTCGAATTTTTTTCCTCCAAGCGATTCCTTAAGGGGGGGGGGGGGGGGGGGGGGGCATGCAGTCTTCACGTGACATCCCCGGGATAACTACTTTGGCGCCCGCCAAGTTGTGAACCAATGCATGCAGCGACATCCTGAGAACGGCTGGCGCAAGAGTAATAACCTTGCCCGGAAAAACAATTATTATGGAAAATTTAACAAGCCTCAGACTTGTTACATAGGGCCAAGACCGGATCCCTGTTGTAGTGCCGATGATGGTTCTGTTAAGGTTATTATTATTGTGGATAATTAATTTGTTCCCTTGCCCGGAGTGGGGGAGACGGTGTCGCTCCGCTTCGCTGGTGTCTGACGGCGGGACCGGTGCTGATGTGGGTGCCCGTCCCAGCTGGGGGTGCGGGGGCAGCGTAAAGGGGTGCGGCTAACCTCTTTAGTGGGAGCTTCCCTGACCAAGTAACGGGCACTTCCTTCAGGGGCTCGTTGTTCCAGGCGTTAGCCCCCGGCAGGTGATGGATAGCAATGGTGGTGGAATGTTAAATAATAAAAGACGGTTCCCTTTTATTGTTTATTACGATATATTCCGCAGATTTTGGCAAGTCCATAAGCGTAGTCAACTGATTACGCTAGGATAGGCTACCGCAGGTCTGGTCTCTGGAAAGTGACTGATCAAGGGAACTTACTTATTATGTATTTATTGTATTTGGCTTGGGGCCATCTTCTTCTTCTTCTTCTTCTTCTCCTCTGAATGAAGACGCGTTTTGTGTTTGTTTATTTATTTTATTGATTAATGAGATTTAACTATTGTTTATTTATTTTATTGATTAATGAGGTTTAACTATTGTTTATTTGTGGCATTTAAATAGTGGTCGTTTTTTAGATTTGAACTCCTGCTTTGCCAATAGGTTCGTCCTCTGGAAGTTTACTGATTGCAAAATAGAAATGTGCCGCCCTTTTATACTTTTGGTCATTGAGATTTGTCAACATTTTTATTGTAAAAATTCCAAGAAGCATAAACAAGGTTTCGTGTACTTCAGTTGGAATAGGGTTCTGGGAAATGACTAGGAATTTATTTGAATAAATTCCCGGAAGGAGAAATCATGAAATGCATTTAGAGTTAAGCATTTCATGATGTCGGGGTTATTAGGAATTGAATCAATGTATGACAAGCGGAATTTTGGTTAATTTTGTCGTGTATAACATATGATTCAGCTGGGGAAACATGATTTGGATTATAGGTAAAGGTGAGGAAATTAGGAATTCGATCAATGTGCGACAATTTAACTTTTGGTTTAATTCGTCGCTCAATGGTTCATTTTGGGATAAGATTAAGGTTATAGGGAATAATAGGGATTGGATGGGAGTAGTGATTTAGGATCACTACAGTTACTTCAAAGGTGCGAACAAAAAATAGTCAAAGGGAGATAAGTCTGCGCTATAAGGAGGGTGTTCGATGATTTCCCAGCCCCGTTCTGCTAATGTATACCCTGTCAAGAACTCAGGGTGAGGCCTGGCGTTGTCATGAAGAAGGGTGACATCTCGAATGGGCATACCCCGTCTTTTGTTTCGATATGCGGCTTTTTCCATAGCTGTTACCCACTTCTGATGAGATTTCTCCAACAGTCAAGCGGCGATCACTTTCAATAAGTTTTCGAACGGCACGTATGTGTTCATCTGTACGACTTGTCCTCGGGCGTTGATCCTGACTTTCGTTTTCGATATGTTCTCGTCCGCATTTAATTGCTCTGGCCCACGTATACACACAATTTTGATACAGTGTATCATCACCAAACTGTGCCTTCAATCGAGAAAAAATTTCCGAGGTTTAATGCCTTCATTTTTAAAAAATTTTATAATAATCCGTTGCGCAAGAGACTTATGTACCTCTTGCTCGTTCATGGCTGTACTGACTGCAAAGTCGAGCGCGACCGGTAGCCAAGCCAGTTCTTCTACTCTTCATTAACCAAACAACAGCAACGCACAAAATTATCTACCTCGCAACTTGTTGCTAAGCAAAAAAGTAAAATTACCGGCTATATTTAATTCACCGTCGTATAAGGCGAAAATTGAGGGCGGAAGTTACAAGAATTAAGAACTGGTATTTCCTTTATGTTCCTCTTTCATTGTAACAAATAAGGAATGCATGCTGGTAGAATTAGATCTTGGTATGCATTTACGGCACCCTTCGTGAAACTCTCGTTGCAACTGTTTACAATTTTAAATATGAAAAAAAAAACCTTTGAAGACAAACAAATTGGGAGACCACATGCATGATGATAAGACTTTTATCCTTATCGTTTTTTTTTCGTATGATCGGAATAGGTCAATGACGGAATTGAGATTTAAATATTTTTAGTCGTTTCTCAGGTTTCAGTTTAATGTATAAGAGGTCAAAAATAGAAACAAAAAGCATGATTCGCGGCCAATCCTCTTCCCTCAAATTCTAACGAAGCACAGAATTGTTGTCGTCGTTATACACACGTAAATATAGTATTCTCGACTAGTAAGAATAAAGGAGGCCTATTTTCACGATATCGTATTTTGCCATTTCTCGTCAGGGTGCTTCATGGCAGTATCTACATACATAATTTACATATATTACAATTTTGAATCAATAAAATATACCATCAAAAACACATTCGAGTTTTATCTCACAATTTGAAAACCCTTATTTACATCTTAGGTACCTACATTTCAAATTCAAAATGTTTATAAGAAGTATAATCAGCCAAAATAAATTAATTGAAGCGGGTGAAATGATTCATGTCAAGGTCTACAATCACTTTTTTACTACACACCTTTCCCAGCCATGCTGTAGTCTTCGATACATACAATACACTTAGCGTGTATGAATTATAAACTTGAGCTGAACGAGCGGTAAAATAATTACCAGTATAAGAATCACGACTGTTCCTTGTAGGAGGTGGAAGAAAAAAATTCATAACTGTCATAACCTAGCCGAATGCAGTAGAAACCCCAAATGGGGCGACCTGTTTGTCGCAGAAACAACAACATTTTCATCCGTAAACAAGCAATCAAAAATCAGCCATCAAAATGAATTCTGTGCCTCAAATGGTTCACACGAGAACAATAGCCGAGCGTGCTAAATAAATAGAGAATCTTGCACATCTTTCTCCATATTTTTCAGACTCTCCAGCAAATTCATGAAAACTAAGTCAAAAAACAGTTGATATTGCTATTAAATAACCCGTCCACATATTTTCAGACAATGCTCGTATATAATGAAAAGCAAAATATAATTTTCCACGAGAAACTTGAGTCAAACTATTTTTAAAATGAATATATAGAAATAATTGGCAAAGGCATACGTCGAAAATCGCACACTGTACGTGTCTGGCGGTGTTTCTCTTCACCTAGGCTACTGTCATGGTCGAATTTTAAAACAGAGAACAATTGCAATAGCCCAATCTCCCAGAATATGCCGAGATAAGCGACATTGAACCGATTCACCACACAAATTCAAACGTTAAGCATAAAAGATTAGATAGTTCAAAACACACGCATCATTACCAAGGCACATCATAAGGCCAAAGTCCTCACACTCATTAGGTCAAGGTCAGAAAGCACGTTTTCCTCGGCATTCCCACTTTCGTCATTCTTTTCAATGCAAAGCTCCAACTCCCACTTTTAACTCGTGTCCTACATCGAAACAATCATTTTCCTAGTAGGTAATCTTAAGACGAAAACCAATCGAGAACACTCTGCACACCAACTAGTACTTTAAGATACACCAGACCACTCACCATGATAATCAATAGGATTCTTCGCTTCAAGTGTGGGCGGTTTCCTAGACTCAATTGGCAATTTTGTATTAAGTGGCAGTTTCCTGCTTATGAACTACTCGAATCCGGAATTGTGTCGGCAACAACTAAAGACGGTCTTCCGCTAATCAAAAAGTCTTAAACGTCCTTTAGTCAGCGCGCTGCGGTAGCAACTGAATCTAGTTCATGAGCTTTTTGGTATTACGTTCCACTTTTAGTTTAAAGTGGGTCGATGGGGGCGGCAATGTGGGATCCCTATTCACCATTTGTTGAGAACCAACTTGAGCTTTTCAAATAGATTTTCTTAATAATGAATGTGGATCGTTGCTAACTGAAGGCGTATCACTTCTCTATATTTTTGTATACACGCCTCTCGTACTCGTATAAACTGATTGGAAACAACAACGCCACACACCATTTGGCATAAGGGCGGGATGTAAAATATCTTTCAGACAACTATTTTCAAATCATTGCCTATAAAAATTACTATTGGTTGACTAGTGTAAACGGGCCTTTCGGCGTTGATAGCATTCCAGTTGCATTATAAGTGTGGATACTTACTTCTTTTTTTTTAATATACCTCTCTCAGGAGAGATGAACCTAAAGTGCCCGCACAGCGGCCGGAGATGCCACCAAATAACTGTTGGAGTTCTTCTTGAACAGTTACAGGTTGTAACGCTTCGGAAACACTCTCGCGAGGGGGAATTCCACAGTCTTCCCGCTCTGTAACGGAACGAGTTCTGATAGCAACTGTAGTCCCAACGTCAGTGTCGTGTCCCCGATCAGGCGGATCCCTCGTCTCTGTATGCTCTCAAGTAGATCGATGGTATGTTTAGGAGAAGAATTCCAAACATGAGACCAATATATGAGCGCGGGTCTAATTTGGGATTTATACAGGAGAAAAAGTTGGGCCGGAGTCAAATATTTCTTGGCTCTAAAAAGATAACTCAGTTTTCCTGTAGCGTACCTGGCGATGTTCGACACGTGTTTATGCCACGATACATTCCCACAGACCGTGACTATTCTATTGTATCTATTTATTGGCCTGTAGGAACCCGAAAGTTCATGACCTCACCGACTCGACTCCGCCATCGTTCCCTGTCCTGTGCACTCTACTTCCACGTTCGACCATCCGATCCGATCTCCTCAAGGTCCAACCTAACATTGTCCTCCCATCTCCGTCGCGGCCGTTCTGTCGGTCTCATTCCCGTTGGCTTACCATCAAATCAAAAATCTTTCCCCTGATGTTTATGTGTGTTCTCTGAAATCCACCTGCTCGCGCCGTAATCATGTATTTTGTATTGTCTTCATTTATTTCTAGGCCCACCTCTTCTGCCGCTTGCATGATGATTTCACTGTTTTTACTTACAGTTTCTAGATTATCGCCCAAAACGGCGGTGTCATCCGCATATGCGAGCACTTGTGTGACCCCGTTCAGGGATGTTCCGGCCATGTTGTCGACTTGTGCCTTTCTGATGACATACTCGTGGACAAGGTTAAAGAGACGTGGTGAGAAGCCATCGCTCTGTTTTAGTCCGTCTCGGATTTCAAATAGTTCTGGGAGGTGGTTTTCTATTCTAACTCCCCCTTTATTTTCGTTCATGCAGATTTGAATGAGGGCGGCATACTTTTTCGGGATTCCCAGCTCAACTACAATATGGTAGAGTCTTTGCCCTGCGACTGAGTCGTAGGCTTTTTTGAACTCAACGAACAATTGGTGAACCGTCTCTCTGTATTCCCACTTCTTTTCAAGTAATTGCCTCATTGACCGGTTCCTACGGAATCCGCATTGGACGTCTCCCAATATGTCTTCTGCGTACGGTGTGATTCTCGCCAGTATGACATTTGTTATTATTTTGTATGTGGTTGGGAGCAATGATATTCCTCTGTAGTTTTCGCAGTCAGATCTGTCGCCTTTTTTGAAAATGGGGACAACTATTAAGATTTTCCATTCTTCCGGATTGACTTCTTTATCCCATATTGTTTTAATCAGTTGGAGGATCTTTCGAGCGGTTGCTTCTCCTTCATGCTTTACAAGCTCTGCCAGTATGCAGTCGAATCCGAGAGCCTTGTTGCTTTTCAATCGGTTTTATTGCATCTACAACTTCGTTGAAAGAGGGCTCTGGGATCTGAGGCTCGGCTGTGTGTACGTCTGGTGCGTTTATTTGTGGTTGATGGGTGCGTACATTGAGCAGGTTTTCAAAGTACTGCTTCCATCTTGTCACGATATTGTTTGTTTCTGTCACCAGACAGCCGTTTGTGTCTCGGATTATTTTGGCTCTCCCTCGGTAGCCATTTCTAATTGAATTTATGCCGGCATACACACCTCTGATATTCTTTGCTCTGGTATTTTCTAGGATTTTTTCGATCCTAGTCTTCTCACATTCACGTTTTTGCGTTTGAAAAGTCTCGTTGTCTCTTTCCGAGAGATATATATATCTTTCTAAGTGGATCACTCTGAGGCGTTTACGTTGTTCGATCTTCGCCCTGCACTCATTGTCAAACCAAGGTTTGGACTTAATTGTTTTCTTAAATCCTAATACCTTTTGGGCTGTTTGTTTGATTGTGTCTCTGATCGATGCCCATTTAGTGTCCACATTATTGCTTTCCTCTTCCTCACTACTCCCATTCTCTAAGATAAATCTATTCGTTAGTTCCTCTTGATATTCAGCCCTTTTGCGTAGGTCTTTTAGTTTATCCATGTCGAACATTTTGCTTGTCTCCCATGATAGCCCATGTGGGTTTGCTGCGAGCCGACTTCTAATTTTGCGCATCACTAGAAGGTGATCGGAGTCGCAATCTGCTCCTCTATATGATCTTACGTCAAGGATATTCGAGTGGTGTCTTTTGTCTATGAGGAAGCGGTATATTTGGTTACGCGATATGCCGTCGGGTGATATCCATGCGGCTTTATGGATTTGCTTGTGCTTGAACATTGTGCTTTTCATTACCAGATCGAAACGTCGTGTAGGCTTTCTTTACCTGTAGTTGGTTGGAAGATGTCTTCCTTTCCAATTTTTGCATTGAGGTCCCCGAGGAGGATTTTAATATCGAATGATGAGATCCCATCAAATACTTCCTCTAGGGTCTCTTAGAATGTGTCCTTCATTTCTTCGTCCGTAGATTCTGTTGGCGCGTGTACGTTTATAAATACATAATTGTACCATGGTCCCTGTATTTTTAACACCGACCTTCATCATCATCATCATCATCGGCATCACAACCGGGATCGGGTTTTGGCCTTATTTAGCAAGTCCTGAGGCTTGTTAAATTTTCCATAATAATTTGTTTTTCCGGGCATTAATAAATTGCACATCTTTTACATGGGGGCTAATCTTCTTGGTTCCGAGGTTATGTGTATCGGTACCTCCACACGCCCGTGTAAACCCGTTGGTTTCGATTACACGCCAGTGTAAACCCGTTGGTTTCGATTACTTGATGTGGTAGTCGGACTTCCTGAAGCGCGACGATGTCCATTTTATATTGTTTCGCGTTTTCTACGACCGTCTGTATCGCACCTAGTTTATATAAAGTTCGAACATTCCACGCGCCGACGCGTATATCCCGCTTTCTCCGTTTTTCCCTACGTCTTCTTTTTGCCGAGTCGGTGTTTTCTTGATGATTTCCTCCCTTATGGCAGTGTCGGCTCATCACACCTACGCCTACCGGGTTTTTCGTGGGATTGTTTTTTGTATATTAATTCTTCATTTGTGTTCCAACGAGTCTTGGGGTTTCAAATAGTCCGCCACATCAGAGTCCCTCCTTGATATGGTACGGTCTGCTTACTGCTCTGATTCGAGCCGGTATCAGAAAGGCGCCGTTATAATACAGCCGGGATACCCTTGGCTGCAAACCACCCAATGGGCACGGCGACGCGTAACACCCTGGATTAGGGATGGTAGATCTTTGTGTGTTACTCCTCGCTAGCCGGTCTGACATGGGTGGCCCCACTGGAAGCGTATGCTTCCGTTAGCATAGCCTGAGTGATTCATCGTAGTTTAAGCACCCGCACCACGTCAAGGTTTCTACCAAGCGGGGGCACAGACCGTGACGGCGAGCAATTTCATACTTTCTCCAGGATTCGAAGGCCTGGTCATTCATCATCAGCTGTGGAATCACTTTGCTTTGTGAATGTTATATGTTGTGTCTTCGTTGCATTGAAGTCGACGAGTTTTACCTTTCCCCACTGCAGGATCTTATCCAGATTCGAACTCGGAGAGTCGATCTGGGTACATCTCAGCTGGTGCGACGTTGAGCACTAATCGGCCGATCACTCAAAAAGAGAAAACAAACGTACTATCATCCGCAAAACTGAACACTTTGTTATCCGTTGACTGCAACAAATCGTTAATGTGTGGCAAAACAAGATTGCAGCCAAAATAAAACCTTGAGGCACCCCGGAATTAACAGGATACAGATTCGAAAATTCGCCGTCTACAACAACTCGGATTGATCGATTTTTGAGGAAACTCTTCGTCCAGTCGCAAAGCTGCTGGGAAAGTGCGTATGAATGAAGTCTTGGAGATATCCAATGCGACCGTCCTTGCCTCACCATACCCCTTAATCGAAGATGTCCATATATCGATTATAAAGGTCAAAAGATCTCTCGTTGACCGCTTGCACCGGAATCAGTATTGATGATCATTCGGAAGTCAGTTGCACTCCAAAAACTTAATTAACTTGGCATTGATGACCTTTTCCATCATCATCATCATCATCGGCACTACAACCAGGAACCGGTCTTGGCCTTATTTAGCAAGTCCTGAGGCTTGTTAAATTTTCCATAATGATTTATTTTGTCTGGGCAAGGTCATTAGTCTTGCGCCAGGGGCTCCCCGGCGGGGAATCGAACCCCGGTCTCCCGGGTGACAGGCGGGTATACTAACCACTATACTATGGAGGAGACCTTTTCCATCACCATAGATAATATGGACAGTAATGCTAACTTCCGGTAATTTTGTGGAAGACACTTTTATCTCCTCTTTGGAATTGGCTGAACTCGACCCACCTTCCAGAAGGTAGGAAATGTCCTACGTGCATAAGATAAGCAAAGGAGTCTGCCGAGACCGGGGATAGTTCCGGAGCACAGTTCTTAAAGACTATTGCTGGTATTCCATCCGGACCGGTTGCCCTCGAAGAACGTGTGATTAGAACTAACGCTATGACGGTTAGAATCACTAAAAATGGAACCAATGCTCAACACATCAGGCCACTGCCGCGTGTACGAATTCGATTTCTAAACTCAAGTACACTCAACTGATGTGGAATTGTTATGTTATCGCTATGGTATACGGCCCTGATGCTTTGCTTATTCGAATTTCCTTTCGGTCATATTCACTGTTGACTTGTGTACTGTGTGTGTACCTGTTAGAAAAGCCACAGGTACGTAGGCGGAACATCACATCCCGCATCAAAGACCGCATGGGCGCGATCACAGGTGGCTTCAAAAGACCGTCATCGAGGTTTGAATTCGCGGAAAGTCAATTCGCGAACACATCAACTCTATCTTTCGAATTTGTGAATAACGGCCCGCTGGGCGTCACTAATGGACACTAATGGAGGAAAAGGGGAGGAAGCGAAGTTGCTGTTGACAGCCCTTGCCATTGACCACAATGGATGCGAACTAGTTGGACACTCAAGGAGTTTAATGGTCGTTATAAGCCTTCTTCCTTCTAACAAAATGCGGAGAAAGTAATAGAGTGCCATTTGACAACGTTTAGTTCGAGGCAGTTGTTAAGGCACCAAATTGAGAAACTGTCGAGATCCAATTGGAGGAGTGAGGAGTCGAGAGTAGAGCGTATCGTTTTGTAGATTTTAGTGCCGTCAGCGTAGAGAAAGATAGATGAGTACTTGATCTTAGAATCAATGTTCTTAATGGTATGGATAAACAGGAGGGGTCCCATGTGACTGCCCTGGGGCACCCCTGACGTGGGGAGAAAAGGACTTGAAAGGGAAGATTTGAATCTGACAGGATAGGTTCGAGCTTTCAGATAGGGCGATATCCACTTAATCAATAGGGGTTCGAACCCAAGGGAGGATAGCTTAAAGATGATGAGATTATGAGAGATTTTGTCGAAGGCTTTGCTGAAGTCGATTGTGATTACATCGACTTCGCTGCCATTCTCTAAGGCAAAGAGAGTGCGGCATGAGAACTCAACCAAATTGGTGGTGGTAGACCTTCACGAAAGGAAACCATGTTGATTGGGTGAGATAATGGATTTACTTTCGAACAGTTTTGGGATATGGGACAGTGTGGCAATGGGACGGTAGTTACTGATATCATTTTTGGATCGCTTTTACAAAGGATGATTCCCAAATGCTAGGGAAAACGCTATGTGTGAGAGACAGATTGGAAATCTTTGAAAGCCAGAGAGAAAGAGAAGAGGAACATTTTTTTAACAGGACAATAGGAAGTCCATCTGGGCCGGGCCGAACTCGTCTTTAAGAAGGTTTAGCCTTTTTTCTACTAGGTGAGGCTGAATAGGTTGAGAGATGAAAGGACCAATGAAGAATTCGGACAGGTCTTTGAAGTAAGACGGGTTGGGCTCGAAAGAGATATCCGTGAAGGATTTTTTGAAGAAAATAGCAAATAGGATGGCAATAGTTTGTGGGTCAGTTGAAAAAATCGCGTCATAGGAAAGGTTGTTGAGATAGGCCTCAGATTCACATTTGTAGTTAATAAAGCGGAAAAAACATTTGGGGTCGTTGATCAAGTTGGTTTGTGTTTGAGATGTAGTTAAAGTAGAGGAAGTTGTAAAGCTCGGTGAATTTATAAAAGGAACCGAGATAGTTGGAGTAGTCTATGGGGGAATGCGTTCTTAGGAAAATGTTCCACAAGTTATTTCTATTGTTACGAAGAATGCGAAGTGAGCGGTTGTACCATGGGGCGATGAAACCGAGGACCTAAGTCGAGAATAAGGGACATATAAGGATATGGCGTAGTAGATCTTCTTGTAGAGGGTACCATTAGCTACTTCTACCTCCAGATAAAAGCGAAAAGCGATTCTGCTAGGATGCTCATTCAGAAGGCGAAAGTCGGCACGGTGGAAGTTGTAGGAAAATCTGCCATGAGTTGAAGAGGGTTGGGCGACATAATCACAATGTAGGGATAAGAGAAGCGGTGGGTGGAAATTGTCAATGGCTGAGAAGGCGTGCGGACTAGGGGCAACTGAGGAATTATAGGGATCCATTGTAAACACGATAGCTCCTCAATAGTATACTGGTTAGTATACCCGCCTGTCACGCGGGAAACCGGGGTTCGATTCCCCGTCGGGGAGCCTCTGGCGCAAGACTAGTGACCTTGCCCGGAAAAAACAGATCATTATGGAAAATTTAACAAGCCTCAGGACTTGCTAAATAAGGCCAAGACCGGTTCCAGGTTGTAGTGCCGATGATGACGATGATGATTGTAAACACGATGTCCAGTTGTCTACCCATATGGTTTAGGACATTGCTTATTTGACGGAGGCTAGAGTCGGTGAGACCGTCAATAAAAAGACGTTCCTTGGTACTTGTGGGGTTAGAGAAGTAGAAGGATTGGTCGTCTGCCAGTGACCATTGGAGATGGGTGCGGTTAAAATCGCCAAGAACGACGATATCGTCTAGGGAGGAGCTTAACTCCGTTAGGTGATCAATCGCTTCTATTGCGAGTTCGTATGACAGGAGAGGACGTGAAGTGGGTATATAGAAGCAAATAGCATATAAAGACTTTGGGCGCCGCTCGATTTTTATTGCGAAATAGTCAAGGTTGTGATAGTGAGAGATAGTAATTCGAGATGTGGTGAGTCTGTTATGAATGGCATGGGGTATCGTGAAATTGACGATGAACATTGTCATCCCGGCCAAAATGGTAAAGGAGGAAGGGAATAGTTCTAGACTGTTTATACTCGGGATAAGGTTGGTCTAGGTCAGAGCGTATATATCGAACAGGAGGCTATGTGCCTTACGCAGAGTTGAATGAGTTTTAAAGCGAAGACCTCTGACGTTCTGATAGTAGATGGTTAGGGGGAGAGTATTGAGACTCATCAAATGGCGTGGGGAGGTTGACTATTTAGTGACGAAAGGACTTGTCACTATTGGGAGATAAGACAAGAGATCTTTTGACACTATGTCTGGGAGCATATTGGTGTTTATTTGGAAGTTTATAAATAGGTTGCGAAGGCTAGAAAGGTCGGTAGGAAGACCTTCTTGCTGAATGGAAACCATGACGTTTTATCATCAAAGCAGGCAGAGTCGGATTTGTCATGGAGGTAAGGAAGATAGAGGCGGACATTCTCATAGGTCATTTTGTTTCTAAGTTTGGATAACGTGCACCGATTATCACATGAATTGATGGTTTCCTGTGTGAGTTTGATGGTTGAGGGTAAGATCGGCGGGGGGGTTAATGTTTGGTCTGGGGGAGGGGTGAGTTGGGCGGGAGTGAGATGTGGATGTGCGGTGGGGGTGTGGCGACATTCGGCCTAGAGTTGGGTTCAGTGGTCGGGTGGGACGTTTCTTGATGGGGGTGTAAATGGCACTGAGATCTCTGGAAATTTGGATACTTCGCACCGGTTTTGTGGTCGAAAGGGGGGAAGGGGTTAGAGCTAGGGGGCGGTGAATTGCGTTAGCAAAATTGTAAAAGAGGAAAACCTCTTATATACTGATTACACTGTAAACAAAATTATAAAAATCATTATTCGTCGAAAGGCATAAACAAAAACTAGGTATTGTATAATATAGAGTGCTTGCAAAGAGCTAGGTAGTTAACATTAGAACAATTTTTGTAAAACAGGACATGCATTTAGTCCTACATGAAGAAATATGTATAATTTGATTTTGAATTAAAATAAATGCGGACTTCAAATCAAAAAAGGTTTAGTTTAGACACCAGGGTCTTGACTTGTACAGTGCGTTGATAGCTGCGTCTCGGTACATGTTTACTTTGTCAGTAGGCGTTTTTTTTTTTTTTTTTTTTTTTTTTTTTTTATTAGACTTCTCTCGGGAAAGGCGAACCTATAGCGTCGAGTGGGCCCCCCGAGATGCCATCAAATAACTGTTGCAGTTCTTTTTGAACAGTTGCAGGTTGTAACGCTTCCCTGCTCTGTAACGGAACGAGTTCTGATACAGGGATGTTCGCGCTGTCGGGAGATGAACCACAAACGGGTGCGATCCGTCGGATTGTCTTGTGGAGCGCATATAGACCGAATTGCGTGGAACAATGCCAAGAATCTCCGAAGAACAGCACCCGTGATAATATCTGTAAAACAGACAGAGGTCGGCCACGCGCCTTCGATGTGATAGCGACTGTAGTCCCGACGTCAGCACCGAGTCGGATCGCTCGTCTTTGTACGCTCTCAAGTAGGTCGAGGGTATGTTTAGGAGCCGAGCTCCAAACATGAGAGCAATACTCGAGCGCGGGTCTAATTTGAGATTTATATAGGAGAAGAAGTTGGGCCGGAGTAAAGTATTTTTTGGCTCTAAAAAGATAACTCAGTTTTCCTGAGGCTGATCTGGCGATACCCGATACGTGTTTATGCCATGATACATTCCCACAGACCGTGACGCCGAGCAATTTCAAACTTTCCCCAGCCTCGAGGGCCCGGCCACTCATCATCAGCTGTGGAACCGATGATCCAGTTTTCTTTGTGAATGTTGTATACTGGGTCTTCGTTGCGTTAAAGTCGACAAGATTGGCCCTTCCCCACTGCAGGACTTTATCTAGATCCTGATTCAGAGAGTCAATCTGTCTACATCTCAGCTGGTGCGACGTAGATGCACCAATCGGCCGATCACTCGAAAAGGAGGAAACAAGCGTACTATCATCCGCAAAACTGAACACTTTGTTATCCGTTGTCTCCAACAAATCATTTATGTGAAGCAAGAACAAGGTTGGAGCCAAAATAGAACCCTGGGGCACCCCCGAATTAACAGGATACAGATCCGAACACTCGCCGTCCACAACAACCCGGATCGATCGATTCTCGAGGAAGCTCCTCGTCCAGTCGCAAAGCTGGTCGGAAAGTCCATATGAACGAAGTTTGCTCAGCAATGCCCCGTGCCAGACGCGGTCAAAAGCCTTGGAGATATCTAATGCGACCGCCCTTGACTCACCATGCCGTTCAATCGCAGATGTCCATATGTCGGTTATAAGTGTCAAAAGGTCTCCTGTGGACCGCCTGCCACGGAATCCGTATTGACGATCATTCAGAAGTGCGTTGCACTCCAAATACTTAACCAACTCTGTATTGATGACTTTTTCCATTACCTTACATAAAATAGACAGTAATGCTATCGGACGGTAATTTTGTGGGAGACACTTTTTTCCCGTCTTTGGGATTGGCTGAACTCGACCGATTTTTCAGCAGGCAGGAAAGGTCCTCCGTGCATAAGATAAGCGGAAGAGTCTGCCAAGAACCGGCGATAGTTCTGGAGCACAGTTCTTAAGGACTATTGCTGGTATTCCGTCCGGGCCAGTTGCCTTCCTACAACCCAGTTCACGTAGAATGCGTTGGATAGTGCGCGGACGAAATCTCACATCCTGCATGGAAGGCTGTGCCGGCGAGATCACAGGTGGCTCCAAAAGGCCGGGATCGAGGTTTGAGTTCGCGGAAAATAAATTCGCGAACACATTAGCTTTATCCTTTGGATTCGTGACTAACGTCCCGCTGTCTGTCACCAACGGGGGGAAAGAGGAGGAAGCAAAGTTACTGCTGACAGCCTTTGCCATTGACCAGAAGGAGCGCGAACCAGTTGGGCGCCGAAGGAGCTTATTGATCACCTGTCGTTGTGAGCCTTCTTCGCGGTATCAATCGCCTGGTTGCACGCGTTTCTGATTCTAACAAAATTCGTTCTGTTAACATCGGTGGGATTGGAGCGCCATTGCTTAAAAGGTCTATTTTTTGCCGCTGTAATCAGCTCGCATTTTTTGTCAAACCAAGGTTTATCAGACGAACATCGTTTGATGGAATGCGGAATATAAATCTCCATCCCCAGGAGAATAATCTCTGATACCGACTCCGCGCAAGCCTTAACATCGGAGTTTCCGAAGCACACCTCCGACCATGGAAAGGATGCGAAGAAATCTCGCATATCGTCCCAGTTAGCAGCCCCATACTTCCATACATGGCGAAGCTGCCTAGGCCGGTTATTCGCTTGGTATGCAAGTGCTTGCGCGACAGATACCAAGCAGTGATCTGAGTTTCCCAGTGGCGCAGAAACCTCTACGGTATAAATACTCGGTTCGGATGTCAAAAACAGATCCAGGGTGTTCGCATAATCGCCTCGGGCATCCGGTACTCGCGTTGGCTCCCCCACGAGTTGAGTCAAGTTGTGGCTTACAGCAAACATCTCCGCCAGCCTCCCAGCCTCGTCGGTTCTGTTAGAATGTAACAACCAGTCGGAATTGTGCACATTAAAATCGCCAAGGACAATAATTTCAGAAGCTGGGTGGTTGATCTGTATCCAGTCGACGGTATATGAAAGATGTTCGAAAAATGTCGCCGATCGATCGTCATTCGGGGAGCGGTAAAGACAACAAAGAAATTTAACAGAATTCCTCAGCACGACCCTCAACCATATGATGTCCATATTATTGGGTTCCAACGCCTCCATCCTCTGGCAAGCCAGATCGGACCGTGCGAAGACGCAGACTCCGCCCTTAAAACGGAATCTCGAATGTAAGTCGTATCCTGAGCAACGAAGATATGTCGAATCAGTTGACGAATCGACCTGGGTCTCAGTTAGGGCAAGGATATCAGGTTTCGTTGTTTGCAAATATTGGTGGACGGCGTTTACATTAGTATTGGTGAAACCGATGCCCCTGATGTTACAAAATGCCGTCACCAGTCGAGCCTTGCCCGAGCCTCGAGAGCTAGCCCGGTTATGCGATGACGAACCTCTCAAAGTTCCATTATTTATCATGATATCTGCATGATGTTCCCCCTGACATAGTCCCCCCCGGAGATCCGAATGGGGGACTAGTTTACCTCCGGAATTCTTTATATCAGAAGACACCATCATGACTTATCCCCGTGTCAGTCCGGCCATCAGCCACACATCCGAAACACCGTCGAAGATTTCTCTCGGCGATATCGCGGAATGTACAGCGTGACGGGGTGGTATCTCACCTTGGGACCGACTACCACCTAACCAACCTTTTCTCGAACCGGTCCATCAGCCAAGCTCCGAAAGATGGCCAGGGATTTCTCCCGACCATTTCACGGAGCCCAAAGCTTGATGGGGTGGTATTTCACCGGGCGCACAGGGCGTTGGGACCCCGGCTACCACTCGGCCTTTAGTCGCCTCTTACGACAGCTGGCCTAGCTGTGAGTATATTCTAACGCCCTACTCACAGGGCGTCTGGTGGATTAACACATTCGAGGGCAGTTCTCCTGTTAGAGCTCCGGTGAAGCGATGCCATAGCATTCCTCCGTATTTAAACGGTTGCCGGACCACAGATTACTCGAGTTCCAAGCGATCGCTCGGAGGCATTGTGGCGACTCTAACAGATACACACACAATTCACAAGCAAAATAGTGAAGAGCACCGAACGAAAAATCGAATAGGAAAATACATCAGAGCCATATACCTTAGCGATAACATAACAATTCACATCAGTGGAGTATCATCATCATCATCGGCACTACAACCGGGAACCGGTCTTGGCATTATTTAGCAAGTCTTGAGGCTTGTTAAATTTTCCATAATGATTTATTTTTTCTGGGCAAGGTCATTAGTCTTGCGCCAGGGGCTCCCCGACGGGGAATCGAACCCCGGTCTCCCGGGTGACAGGCGGGTATACTAACCACTATACTATCAGTGGAGTATAGTCGACTTTAAAAATCAAATTCTGAACACGGTCAGCAGCCTGGTGGGAACCTAAGTTCAATTTTTTTCGTGATTCAAACTGTCGTAGCGTCAGTTCGAATCACACGATCTTCTTCACTATCATTTCAAACGCTATAGCATTATCACCATAGCGAATGCACAAAGATCGCTGCCGTAGTCAATCGTTCGTAAACAGTTTCTGTTACGTCTGATAGTATTTGTAAGTTTCAGTTGTCAGTCAAAAAACATAATGTTTAAAAATAATCCTCCTCTGGGAAACGATGGATGTTCCATAGCTATTAGGTCAGCTTTATATTCAAGGTGGTGTTGATCTAATCAGCAGCTAATTTATTTTCCCTGGTATTGAACATAATATTTCCCCAATCTCTATGTTTGGCGTTCAAATCGCCACCCACGATGAAGTAATTTCTTTCCAAGTGAAGTTGGAAACATCTAAAGAGGGTTTCGAGCTCTGCAATAAAAAGATTAGATTGGTTGGCTTGAGGTGCATATACCGAGATCGCCTACACCCCTCTTCCCTGCTGAAGTCGTATGCGTACGATGCAAGCTTCCAACACCTGGAATCTGCGCACCTCTCCACTATATATAACCTTATATTGTAGACCCTTTTTAAAGGAGATAGTGAACATTGTTCCGCAGTGTAATTCTGCCCGCAGTAGCTGCATTTCGCAATTCGCCGTTGAATGTTCGAACGCATTGGAGTATGTCGTTGGCTTTTTTTAATTTGTCCCATGTAACAATCTGATGTCCCAGGACTGTGATTTTCCATAGACCATCAATTTTGCTGTTGGACGTTAGCTGAATCAAAAAAGAAGGCTAGTTTTCGATTCTTCCTTTTGGATTTAAGTGTGGCAAATAGCTTTACCCCAATGAACTGAAGCTCGTCGTGGTTAAGTTTTTTGGAACATTTGCAGTAGAACTTCCAGCTCCGTTTCAGGATCAATGCCCTTTAACAGAATCGTTATGTTCTTTTCTGCTCTCGAGGTAAAGGAGAAGAATTCTGTGGACACAGTTTTTAAAATGTTCTTTATCTCTAGCTTTTGCGTATTCAAGTGTGTCGTGGCTGTTACAGTCCCCCACTATATTTCTACAACATGGGCTTGGATATTTGTGTTGATGAAGGTTGGTGGAGTGCCTTTTTTATTATAATTAGTAAGCCTATACCTTGTCTGTGTGTTGTATTTACAGATGAGTTGTAAACGTAACATGTATAGGATTTGAATGATTGGTGCAGTATTGTAGCGGTTCCGCCAAACCCTACGGTCTACTTACCGGAAAAACCCCCATAACTACTACCCAAGTCCCTTTAGTTTGCTAATGCAACAGTATTAGTACCTAAAAATGCTGCACGCATTTAAGAGATCAAATCTATGATCTTTAAGTCTCTGTAAAGAAAACTTACCTTCATGCATTCTCTTCGCATACCATTGCTCTTTAAGATTTCTTTATTAACTTACCAGGAATTTCCAATCAATTTCGGCATCTACGTCGCCAGTCAAATTTCCTTAGAGGAATTCCGGTAAACAAATAATTAGATTTACATACATTTGTAACCTTCATGACAGGGACCATAAATACTGCGCCGTCTATTTTCCCAGCCGCGTCCTGTACCTTTTCATACATATTGCCTGGCAACCTTTTTTGTTTGTCTTATCAATAAACAACCCAAGCAGCTGCATATAATTAGCGCAATAGACACCGAAACCAAATTCTCCAGCATTTCCTAATGCAAATATGAACCCGGTTTCTACTGGAGGCAGAGATGCCATAAACATCCAATTTGCTTTTAGCACCTTTTTCTACCAACGTCGAAAATAGCGACGAGGCATCGTGTAAACAATGACCCACATTACCAACGGCGCATTTGCTCATTTTTCCCTATTGTCCTTGCCGCCTGCCTGCTTTCGAACACGTGCAACAACATTGAATCTGTTCGATCGCGCACATATACCACTGCACCAAAAAGATCGCATTTTCTTAGTGGTCACATCCTTAAGAGAAAAGTTTTTCCCTCTCTTCCTTTTTTCCTTAGCGAAATCATCTCTGCATGAGATGACGATCGCTGAGTCTTTATACAAACACCAAGGAGGTCGGTCGCGTTTGCCATTCACCGTACCGCGTGCGCAGTGCGGTGCGATAATCGAGTTTGTAAGTCGAATCGATTCGAATGAGTGCTGCGTTAAATTGAAAAATAAATATTAATTCCTTTTTTTTGAGAGCTGCGTTACATAGTTAAATTGAAAAATAAATATTAATTCCTTTTTTTGAGTGCTACGTTACATAAGTTAAATTGAGAAATAAATTTTAATTCCTTTTTTTTACACCAAATAAAAGACCCAGAATGAACGAAGTCGTGCCTTTTATTGTTCCTGTGGTGCCCCTCAATAGTGTGTTATCCCTGATAAACAATACCACCTGTGTGATATTCTGTGCTGTGTCCGACGGGAAACGAAGTGCAATCATCGTTTCCTTATTCCTCTTGGTGAACTGATTTCTCGTGCTGCGGCGGAACAATCTTCAATTAAGGACCGTGAAACATTTGTGAGGACGAGGTACAACCCTGCGCCCACGCCGGCGACTCGTCCTCGTCCCCCATAGTATCACCTAGACAACGTGTGTAATATTACACATAGGCTATATCGTCGGGTACCTCGTCAGATTCAGATCTTCCTTTTCTCCCCGCGTCAATGGTGTCCCAGGGCAGTCACAATCGTCTATCTCTCTCTACGGCACTAAAATCTACAAAACGATAAGCTCTACTCTCGACTCCTCACTCCTCCAATTGGATCTCGACAGTTTCTCAATCTGGTGCCTTAACAACTGCCTCGAACTAAACGTTGTCAAATGGCACTCTATTACCTTCGCCGCAAACGTCCCCCTCCCCCGCCCTATTTCTTACTCGACCAACAGATATCATCTGTGCCCTCGATTCGCGACCTTGGTATCTTATGTGATAGGGAGCTTAACTTCATCCCACATATCGATGACATTACCCTTAGGGCCAACTCCGCCGTTGGATTCGTGAAACACTAGTCGAAAGAATTCTCTAATCCCTACGTTTAATTCTGTCTTTTTCCTTCCCCTCCCGGGTCTACCTGGAGCTCGTTTTGTTGGTTGTTTAGGTTTAGGTTCAGTTCTTAATGCTTCGATTTCGAAGTGACGCCTAGCGGGCAATTCCGTCTCTTCTTCCTTTGTCCTGTCGCAGTTGATAAATCTCACTAGCGCGCTGTTCCTGAACTCACACCCGTGCAAGACCCATCCCAAACTGGTAAGTGAAGCAACTGGTTCGGCGGTTCTTCCTTTCCTCAGCCTCATTGTAACTATCAAGCCCCAGTTCTCCTGACCGATAAGTAATTTAGCCTCTTGCTAGGTGTAGGTCAACCGGTCTCCGGGGTCTCGTAGGTGCTTGCATCCTTCGATCGTCTCTCTCCACAACACCTGCTTCGAAAGTTTAAAATTGGGGATGGTTCTTACCTCGATCAATCTTCCAGTTCGGCTATGGGCTCCCTTGATTCGCACTTGGAGTCTTTGCGAGTCGTTCCTCCTGATGCCAAGTCCACCGACTGTTTCTACAACGAGCGCTTCCAGTTCGCCTTTCGCGCCGACCTTTTCAGAGATTGACGAGTCCAGCAGCGAAATGGTGGATCCCTTATCAAGCAGAGCCAATATCCGGATCGATCTCATAGGTCGTTAGAGATCCACTGGAACCATCTTTAGATATGATTTGGTGCCACTGGCCGTGCGCATGGCAGTGCCCACCTCTCCTCTGGTTTCGGTCGGGATCGTTGTTCGATAGAGGGGTGTCATGGCGCGACATTCCTTCTCTTCTTGGTGCCATCCTCGGTGAAAATTCGCTTGGGTGGAGGATGGTGTGGTGCCTTCGTGCGCACTTATTACACGGTGGTAATATATATAAAATATTACACGATCTTCGTTGTTTGGAGCTTAGGCATTTAAAGCAAAGCCTTGCCTTCTTCGCCAGATCCCATTTCTCGCCAATACTGGCCCCCTCAAACATGGAGCATCTGGAGACGCCCTGTTCTTTGAGGCAAACTGGACATTCCAATTTGTTAATGTTCCAAGGTGCGCTTTCTCGAACGGCATGGATTGGTCTCCTCCCCGAGTAGCGCCCTCCTTGTGATGATGCATGCTGATGGTAGCCTCCCACCGGCTCTCAAGATAGTTCGGGCGGGGCGAAAACGCCACACATGTCTGCCTCCAGTCCCACGAAGTCGCTGAAGACCCTCAGTTCCGGCTGGTCCTCCCTTCGATGGCTGTGGTGATACATGAAGCACCTGTACCTCATGGATGACGGCATCTTGGCAGTCAGTTCCTTTACCGTCTTAGGTGAGCTCAAATACTGTTCCTTGCCCAGCGCCCTGGTGGTGGCCACGGAGTTCGTCACCCGGCCGGGTCCTCTGTGACTCGAGGCAGCCCCTTTAATTTCGTTAGCTCCGCCAAGGCTAACGCCCCAATCTTCCAAAGCTAGTCTCCAGTCCTTTCGTTACCTCTTGCATAACGGCTTCTCTCGCCCTTCCCCGAAGAGTTCTCCGAAGATGCGCCAAAATCTGCGCGTGTGTGAATCCGACGACCGTATCTTCGAACGATCTCCTGAAAGCTAGCCACTCCTCGCTGGCACCGTTGCAATGGGATAACTCGATCATTTGCCTTGAACTAATTGCTCCGGCGGGTGCTCGCGAGAGCCTGGCTATGGTTTGGGCCGGATCCCGGATGTCATTCCTTTCCTCTCCGTGATACGGCGACCTGTCCTCGTGAGTTCACTAAGGACTAAGTCACGGGGAACATCATGCAAATATTCTGATAAATAAGTGAACTTTAAGAGAATTGTCATCGCCTAATCGGGTTCGTTTCCGAGGCTCTATCGACATTCGACTGATAACGGCATTTTGTAACATCGTGGCATCGGTTTCTCAAATACGAATGTAAACGCCCTCCACCAATATTTGCAAACAGCGAAACCCGATATCTTTCCCATAACGGAGACCCAGGTCGATTCGTTAACCGATTTGACCTTCGTTGCTCAGGATACGACTTACATTCAAGATTCCGTTTTAAGGGTGGAGTCTACGTCTTCGATCTGGCTTGCCAAAGGATGGAGGCGTTGGAATCCAATAACTTGGACATCATGTGGTTGAGGTTCGTGCTGAAGAGTTCTGTTAAATATGTTTGTTGTCTTTACCGCTCCTCGAATGACGATTGACCGGCGTCACTTTTCGAACATCTTTCACGTACCGTCGACTGGATACAGATCAACCACCCAGCTTCTGAAATTGTCGTCCTTGGCGATTTAATGTACACAATTACGGCTGGATAGTGCATTCTAACAGAACCGACGAGGCTGGGGGGCCAGCGGAGATGTTCACTAAGATCCCGACGTCCCCATAGAGCACCAGCACACTCGCCTGCTCCGACGTCCTCTCGCTCGTTCGCTACTCGCTCCGTCGTTCGCACACGAAGTTGATCGTAACAAAGTTACTGTGGAGGGAGTAGTGCGGCGTTTCTAACAGATACACACACAGTACACAAGTCAGCAGTGAAGATCACCGAAAGGAAATTCGAATAAGCAAAGCATCAGAGCCGTATACCATGGCGATAACATAACAATTCCACATCAGTTGAGTGTACTTGAGTTTAGAAATCGAATTCGTACACGCGGCAGTGGCCTGATATGTTGAGCATTGGTTCCATTTTTAGTGATTCTAAATGTCATAACGTCAGTTCGAATCACACGTCCTTCACTTTCGTCGCAAACGCTATAAACATGTGGCGTTTCTAACAGATACACATACAATACACAAGCAAATAGTGAAGAACGCCGAACGAAAATCGAATAACAAAATGATTCAGGGCCATATACCATAGCGATAACATAACAATTCCACATCAGTTAAGTGTACTTGAGTTTAGAAATCGAATTCGTACACACTGCCAGTAGCCTGGTGCGTCATTGCTTCGCTTCTCACCCATTTCATCGTGTGTTCAATTTGCCTTCTTCACTATCCTTGCTTAACGCAACAACCCCGACGTGATCTATACACACACACACACTTTGCCATAGTAAACAGAACTTTACGACTACGTTCACGAATTCCACATAGAGCACCGGCACACTCGCCTGCTCCGAGGTCCTCTCACTCGCTCGTTTCTCGCCCCGTCGTTCGCACACGAAGTTGATCGTAATAAAGGCCCTATCGTTGCCCATTCTCGCCACATGTCCCCCCCATCTTAATCGAATAAGAATGAAATGGGAAAAGCTAAATAATAACTCATGTTAAACTACACCGATTAGAGACTCGGACACCCAACTCAACAAAACTTGCCTTCCACATAGAGTCTTAAAAGGAAGGTTAAATATAACACCATGTGCTATACCAATGCCCAGCCACCCGGCGAAATGCCACAAGAGTAAGCTTTGGCTCCGTATAATAGTTGGAAGTAATCCTTGTCCTCCTTTCAGAACTTGGCTAATGGCCTGATTCTGTTACACGCAACGCCTACCAACCCTCTAATACTTACCCTTATGGGGCCAGCCCCCACCATTAACAGAATTCACCTTTATATGAACCCCCATATGATGATTAATCCTAATCAACATAACCAATCCAATGAGTACTTGTAAAAGTGCATTAAATCCTAAATGAAAATAAAATCTGGAAAAAAAATCGATGACAAAGGAAATAATGCGCTACTCAAAACAGATAATTCCATTGCAACGAAGCAATACGATATACAAAATATCTTTGCCATCGTTGACCATAAATGACACTTGTGTAAATACAACATTCCAAGAATTCTATCACACGCATTCACACAATCAGGTCTCGCAGATCGAAAGCATTTTCAACGTTAGGCAAACAAAAAATGTACTGCGAGACTAACATCTGTTGTGTTGGAAAGACAAATAATGTGGGTGCAAACAATGGATGTATCCTTCGGTCTGCACGATCGAAGGAGAGATAAAAAAGTCTGTACGCAAACATTATCCTCAATGGACAACATACGTAGAGTCTAAGTCAAACCATCGCCCTAGACGGACATAATACAATAAAGCCTATCGTGCTTTATATTAAAATTCGAACGTGGATTTTTACCCGTCAGTAAAAGCAGATACCGTGCATTTGTGTTGTGTCTGATAAGACTTCGTGCGTGGAGAAATCGTGTGTTCAGTCATCTAGTCATCATCATCATCATCGGCACTACAACTGGGATCCGGTCTTGGCCTTATTTAGCAAGTCTCGAGAGTTTTTTAAATTGACCATAATAATTTGTTTTTCCGGGCAAAGTTATTAGCCTTGCGCCAACCTTTCTTAGGATGTCGCTGCATGCACTGGTTCACTACTTGGCGGGTGCCAAAGTTGCTATCCAGGGGTATCACATGGAGACCGCATGTCAACTTGGATTGAACAGGAACAAGGATCGTCCTGGCCTTCGCCCGGTTGAAAGCAGAGACCTTACCCTGTATGTTCCCCCCACCGTTTACTAATACTTAGTTCAAAATAAAGTTAGAACTGAATTAAAACACGTGAATTATATTTCGAATCTGTGTTAAGTGTCTGGTGAAACATTAAGTGTTACGTAACACTTTTCTGTAACGATTCAGCACTATATGTTCACCTTTCCCGAGAGAGGTAAAATGAAAGAAATAATATCGTCTTTAGAGAATGTAACTATAAAATGCATTTTATTTAAGTCCTGTATATAATTAAGATTCATATAAGGATTAGATTAGTTTAGCGACCTTGGTTTTCACGCCGACCACCACCAAAGCCACCGCGACCTCCAAAGGGCTCATTGCCGAGACGTCGCCTCTTGTTTGGTGGCGCGCCGTCCTGACGAACTTGATGGGGCAGAATGCCTGTCTTTCTCTCAGTGTTGTAGTCGCCCGCAGAAACCACACACAAGTTCTTTACAACCTTTATTAGTTGGAGATGATTCTCACTCATGGTCTGCGAATCTTCAGGACAATCACATGCCACTTCGATTAAATCGTCAATTGCCGGTTTGAGAGCGACAATCAAGGCCGCAGTTTCTGGGTCCATCTCGAAATCCAACCAATTATCTAGACGCACGATGTTATCTTTGATCCAGTCGACCTTCCTCGATCCAAAGAGCAATAAGTGTATTGGTGGAACCATAGTCATTTGCTTGCAAGAGACTGCGCGGGTGCGGATCTTCTCTCCAAATACGAAAAATGGATATTGAAATGATATTGCTAAATTGCTGCAGTTCACAGAGGTCTTGTGAATCAAAGCCGCCTTCGACTCGGTAGTGAGAACTTTGCGTTTTTCCTTATGATAGCAAACGTTGGGATAGAGGCCAGAGCATAATAGCGCAATAGACATATCCAATTGTGGGTCATTAACATTCGGGTCAATATTTGGAATGATCAATGTTTCTTCGGGGAATCCCGCTTGCTGAATCAAATCAAGCAACTGATTTTTAGCCTCGTTCATTACTCGCATTGAAGATAATTGCAGACCTTTCCATTCGCAGAAACGTACTTCCTCTTCCTCGCCACGGTTTCGAGCTGATTCCCATTTTTGACTGGCAACTATCATAGCGACGTGATCGGAACTACGCGTGCCACCTAGGGCCTTTTGATGATTAGCCAAACGTCGATGGCCCATATCCAAAGCGAAGATTTCAGACAATGTACTAGAATATGCAGCCATTGTTGCCATCGTATAACCACAGTTGAAGATTGATCCGAAAATCAACATTTTTCCCAGGCGCGGCTCGAGGGGAAGACGAGCAACGATCTTTCCCAGCGGAGTCAATTCATCGGCGGAATCCAAACATTTGAGATTCCTCAAAAGTACTTCGGCTTCGATCACAGCATCGAGCGGCGGTGGTTCGATGGCCTTGGACAAAAACTTATGAATGGAACCCAATCGTAGTAATTTAATGTTAAGGGCGATATCGTGTAGTGGTGTCCTAAACATTTCGGGAGTGAGATTGTCTTCCAGAGCTTCGAAACGCGCCTTGGAACACAAGGTAAAGCAGAAACCTGGGCGTACTCGGCCGGCACGACCCTTGCGTTGCTCTAAGTTGGCCTTGCTGGCCCAAACCGTAGCATAGCTGGTCAGATTGTTGTGCGCCGTGAACAGCTTCATTCTGGCTTTGCAAGAATCTATGACGAACACGATGTCATCAATTGTAATGGAAGTTTCTGCGATGTTAGTGGAGAGGATGATCTAAAAAGAACATTTGAAGAGGTTGAGGAAATTAGATTTGTTACTACTCACCTTGGTGACTCCATTCGGAACGGGTTCAAAAACTCTTCGTTGATCTTCCCGAGGAATTTGTGAATGACACGGCAAAATTCTGAAATTCGGCCCGCCGAACGCTGGGCTGTTTTGTAAATACTTCATCAGGGCAAAAATGATGTTCCATCCTGGTAGAAATACCAATATTGCTCCGGGGATATTTTTGCTCTTGATACACTTCAAGAGTGACTCGATCAATTCGAAATTGTAATCAGATTCGGATAACAAGCTCATCGAACGTTTTGTTTTGTCAGAATATTTTGGATCATCGACAACTTTGTTCAAATTTTGAGATTCTGCTTCCGTAGCTGCTTCGGCATCGTCATCGTCTCGACGATTCTTACGACTGTCTGGTGTCGGAACGAACCCAGTCATTTCAATACAATCCTCCAGGAAAAATTGCTGCACAGGATATGCGCGACCAGGGACTTCAATAACCGGGCATCCTCCAAAGTACTTAGAGAAGAGTGTGGTGTCTATAGTAGCTGACATAAGAATCACTCGCAAATCGGGGTAAGTGTGTATCACATCGCGAAGAATGACCAACAAGAAGTCACTATTCACATCGCGCTCGTGAATTTCATCAACTATGATGTGAGATATACCACGCAAACCTAACTCGAGTTTGCGCAGGAGTACGCCTACAGTGCAGAATAAAATCGACCCGTAAGGACGCGGCATGATTGTCTCAAAGCGGACAGCGTAGCCTACACTCTCGCCCAGCTCTTCGCAACGTTCGTTCGCCACGCGTTCAGCAACCGAAATCGCCGATATACGTCGCGGTTGTGTTACATAAATATTACACATGGCTCCCTGGCCAGAGGATATGTAATCCTCAAGGAGGTACTGTGCAATTTGAGTTGTCTTACCGCACCCGGTGTTGCCGCGTATAATAACCACCGGAGAATCATTGATGACATTCATGATTTCATCCCGCATTGCAGCAATTGGCAGCTTCTCTCGGAACTCCATGAATTTCTAGAACGAGTTATGTAGCTAACAGAAGAACTAAACACTTTTCGGGCGCACACCTACCTGATATTCAGAATTTCGCATTCGCTTCTCTTTAATAGAAGTTACCAATTCGTTACAGAGTTCATCCAGGCTAACCTGAGACAAATAACCCTCATCGATGTTACACGCGGTCCAAGCGTTCCAATTTTGTTGAGGTGGAGCCCAAGGGATCACTGCGCTATCCTCGTCGGTTTCTTTCTTTTTCCATTCACGATTATCATCGAAGGATCCCTGGAATGATATCTCTATGTAAATAGTGTTCATAACAGCAAGAGCTTCTATGCATACCAATAAAAATGGAGCACTATTCTCATTCCGCTCTCCCTGAGGAGGATAATTCACTGTTAAATTCAATTTATCGACAACATCCTTAACTTGTTCCAACAGCTCAGGATCCACATTTACGGGATAGGCTTGAATTTCGTCGTCAGCCTTACGTTGTTTCAACGTTCCCGAATAGGCATCAATTACACCTAAATGATAAAGTTGACGGACCATCGATAAAGCACACGATTTGCTTGCCATTTGCTTATTAGATCCCGACTCCCGAGCAGTAACCACTCGATTCAGACCCTTGACGAAGAACTTCATCTCCGCCATGAAACTCCTACACGTTGCACGAAGAGATGGTCATTAACACTAATTCCCGACAATCTCATGAGATAAAGCTTTTATAAGAACCATTACATTAACTTTTCACTCACCTGGAATTGTCGCACTACGGAGAGAATATAAGATCTGGATCCACTGCGGGGTCTGTAAGAGAGCTTATGTAAAATTTGTCTCTCGTTTGTATAATTATCACAACCCCTTGTGAACTTTACACAAACATTGACTACTTATAATTCCACAGTGAATCGAGATCTCATGTGCTCAACTCATGATTTCATCATAATAAAGCAACATAACCAACCCCCTCGTCTATTTATCCACTAGGGCATAACATTCAACTGCTTCGTCAGATATTTCTTCTGCGAAAATCTGACGTAGCAGCCTCTCAAGAATCTTATAAAAAAAATGATTGAGGAACAACAGCCATACCTGGAATGGTCCGGTCCGATGCCGGTGTATTTATAGTCCGCTTGAATTTTATTCATTTGCATGTACTGATGCAACTTTGCTTTTGCATTTTCGATAGTCCAATTGCCGTGAATGGCAGAATTCACGTCTAGTGACTCGGCTTCTTCCATTTTCATTTGTTGTTGGGCCCGATCTGCAAAATCGAAATTACGATTGCCTCCAATAGGGCGATAGGCTTCACCCAAATCACTGGGTCCCATATTATCAGAGAACACTTTAGCGTTTCGATTTTGATTATCACTCTGAGTGACGGCTCCTTTATTGGTAACCTGTGCGGTACCAGAGTCAGACGGCACATTGGAAGCCTCAATAATTCCCTTCCGAACAAGGTAATTCACAAAATCAATAGCTGCATTGCGTTCTGCATCCTTTTTGGACGTAGAATTTCCTGCAGCTACATATGAATGAGTTGGTACTCGAACTTCACAAAGAAACCGCTGACGATGCTTGGGACCTGGAATTTTGATACGTTTTTCATTCAGCAATCAGTTCCTGAAAATACTTTTCTATGGATAGCTTACCAGTGGGTCTAACCTGAAAGGTAGGCTCAAGCTTATTCTTGGCGCACCAATCATGGAAAAATGACTTTACTTCCCCCATAATTCCAAATATACTTTATCAATCAAATAACACGCTTCAAAGGGCTTCAAAAACTGTAGTTTATTGCACCACCAAAATCAACTCCAAGAATTTTCTCGATTAAGCGAATTTTCACTTCAGTAGCAATTGTTATACTATGAATGGATGCGTTCCGCAATTGTGCTACTGTTCTACTGACGTATCCCTCTGTATAACTTTTAGGCCAAGTATTTTAAGGGACCTTTAGCACTTTTTTCTTAAATCATTATTTAAGAAAGTCATCCACTCAAACATTATTACATTGTAATCAATTATAAATGTATAAATGAATGAGTTAATTTTATGTTGTAAATAAATGTTGTTGCAATTTGTAAATTAATGTAATGGAATTTATGTTCAATGTTCTCGTGGGAGAAAGGTGATGGGGGAATTACTATGTGTTGCGGATTGGCAATTGAATGTGCTGGAATGTACTGGAGAAATCTAGTACATTCGCAGTGTATACCAGCTACGCAGCAGCTGGCACCAGCTGGCCGATTGTCACCATCGACGAGGTCATAGCGTCCCTTTTTGAATTGGCAGTTATGCCCAATGAGTCAGTCGGCAATCAATTTCCATCGTGGGCATAGAGTCGGCAATCAACTTCCATCGTGGGCACAGAGTCTGCCATCAACTTCCATCGTGGGCATAGATTCTGCCATCAACTTGCATCGTGGGCACAGAGTCTGCCATCAACTTCCATCGTGGGCATAGAGTCTGCCATCAACTTCCATCGTGGGCACAGAGTCTGCCATCAACTTGCATCGTGGGCACAGAGTCTGCCATCAACTTCCATCGTGGGCACAAAGTCTGCCATCAACTTCTATCGTGGGCACACAGTCTGCATTCAACCGCAAACGCGTTGACACCGCCAAGAAGTCCAGCGTTCGAGATCACAACGTTGATTTTGCCTTTCCTCATCACTGTTTCCAGTGATTTTTCCTCTCGTAATTTGCATCAGCGAGGTTTGCTTTCGATACGTGTATTGTGTTGTGCACCCAACCCAACAACCGACGTAGAACAAAGGAAGGATCTCGGCTATCTTCTTGAATGCAGCTCACTGCTCCTGGACGCTGCCCTCCAATACAGACCAATACACCACTCTTGGATGCCTTAACCGTGGAACACTTTCCTCTTGGATGCAACCTCATTATCGCCCGCCACTATTACAAAATTTTCTGGTCCTTCGAGCCGGATCAGATCATCATCAAATAGGATCTCACCGGACGACATTCCTCGTCCGGCATCGAGATAATCGACATTTTCTGGTCCTTCGAGCCGGATCCAGTGCCTATTTGGATCTACACCATCGCCGCCCAGTTCGCAGCAGAGCATACATGTGACAGGTACACACGTCAGAAGATCATTAAAACTTCGAAGTGCCCTTAAAGTGTGACCACTTTAATATCACCCCCTAAATAAAGCACATACAGATGTATCTAACCATACAAAACTGAAAGGAAAGGTTACGTCACCTGAAAATAGAACGAGCATTGAAAATCGTACATCATCGCCGCCAAAAGAGCGCCAAAACCACAACACACTACAGATAGTGCACCATCAGTTGTAGACACTGCAACTAGATCGACAACTGCCAGTCACCACGACACAAATCAAGGAACTGAAGCTGCAACATTCATGAAATCGTAATATCTGTAGGATCTGAAGGTATTACTAAACGTTTTGTATCTGTTATTCATACTGAAGCAAGCAGCAACATTTGCTGAAGTATCAATTTAATTTTCAATCCAATCGTCTGTCAAACAAACACAAGATGTCTGGCTGGGACACAGTTACGGTTTTACGTAAACGGGCTCCGAAATCACCTGCCCTCAAAACGAAAAGTGCTATTAATCAGGCGCGTCGTCAGGGCGTTCAAGCGGATACTCAACAGAAATTTGGTGCCGGTACTAATAAGCAGCACAACAACACTAAAAACACGGCTAAATTGGACAGGGAAACTGAAGAACTTAAACATGAAAAAATACCTTTAGAAGTCGGCAAGATCATTCAACAGGGACGTCAAGGGAAAGGATTGAGTCAAAAGGACTTGGCAACAAAAATATGTGAAAGGAAACCACAGGCAAAGGTAGAAGCCGATCTACCGAAGCTGCGCCCAGTGCAGCAGCGAATGCTGGCGATATCCGGGCAAAATGCTGGTGAATCCCTGAAGGGAACGGAGAGTGCTCAAAGGAAACGGGGAAAGGAACAGGACCCTAAGCCTAACCATGGTGAGAGTGACAAGCAGGAAGAAAGTGATACATCGAGTGAAACCGGCGACGGGGAAAGTGATTCGACGCTGAAACCTGGTAACGATGCTCCTCGGACTGGTGCACCGGCCATCTCCCCGCCAGCAAGTCTTTCGCCGCCAATGATGTTCCGGCCACCTCTACGGCGCCCGGAAACTCCACCAACACCTGACATGCGCATGTCGCCCGGCCCCCCACCCGGGTCGTCATCACGAATGATGCACCAGAAAAATTCCTCCCGTAGAGACACCGAAGCCGTGACGACAACCATTGCGGAACCACCCCAGAGGGGCAATGAACCCAACCAACCTATCAATGAACAAATCACGATTGAGGAACTCATCGCCGCTCGGTTCGCGGCACAGGACACCATCGCTCGCACCTTCCTCAACCTGCGGGACAAGGGACAACCAAGTCCGACAGCAATCGAGGCCACAAAACGAGACGTCCACACCGAATGGGAAGCCATCCGCAAGCGGCATAACCAAATGATTTACATGGCACCCCCTGAGTACCAACAGCATCAGTACTTCGCGGAGGACTTCATCAGCGAGACCGAAGAAATATGCCTCGAGGAACAGGCGAAGCTCCTCGAGGCCCAAAACGCTCTCGATTCAGCCTCCCTAACCATGGCCAACAGCGCCAATCGCCGCCACCCTACCGAGCTGCCCCCAGTGCAGCTGCCAATGGTCGCCACCAAGCCAGCGGAAAAGGAACCGCACCCCAGACCAGTGAGTCCCGACCAAGAAACAGACCAGAATGCCACCGGCCCAATGATCAACCAGACCCGTGTCCCCATGCACATTCTGCGGGGCCTCATACCCTATCTACGCTTGCGAGGGCTTCCGATCACTCACACCTGGCCGTCGGAAGTCCTTCGCACACAGAAGAAATCTGTGCACCAACTGTTTGGGTCGCCACCGCCTACGCGACTGCCATTCCAGCAAGGCGTGCCGTCGATGCCGGCGGAGACATCACACTCTGCTGCATGTCTTGACTACCGCCACGGGACAATCTCACCGCCGCTCCGGGCCAAAGGATCCGCCCCCCGGATCGACCGTCATGAAGGGGCCTGCGCACACACAGTCAGCACCCCTTCACAGCATTCCGCGTTGCTACCAACAGCCAAAGTCATCGTGACGTCAGAGAACCAACGGAGGATTGAAGTCCGTGCTCTGCTGAACCCCTGCTCCAGCGGCACCTTCATTTCGTCGTCACTCACCCAAAGGTTGCACCTCCGACGTCAAGCATCATCCGTCCCCACCTACGGTGTTGGGGGCACTCGTGGCCTTGCCACCAGGACTCAAACCGCCATCAGCATCACTCCTCGCCTCCACGGCCCTTCATCCTGTCCGGGCTATCGGTGTATGCACCACCACCACAATCAACGACGAGGGATCTCTCGTTCGTGGCGGATCTGGAACTTGCAGATCCAAACATCGCCTCCGCCGATAAGTTGGACATGATCATTGGGGGCGACATATACCCCACTCTCATTCTGGGGGGTCTAAGGAAGGCCCCACGTTCCGGCCTCGTCGCGCAGGCCACTGAACTGGGATGGGTGCTAACAGGCGCAGCACCCACCATATCATCCAGCCTAAAAGTGACAAGGCCTGTCACCAGCCATCTTATGGCCATTCCTCGTGGGTTGCGAATTTACAACTCCGACCCAGAGGAACTGGCCGACCCTACGACTGATGATCGCAGCTCCCATCAGAAGACCAAAAGGAGGATTCGCCTGCATCGGTCCCGGGGCCACCTACGAGGCCCATGCAACTACCAGCCGCCGATCACTTGCGCGACCCAACTACAAGACATCCCCCCGCCCGCTGAACCATTGCAAGGGCAAGAGGCAATCGAGGAACCAGGAGCTTACCCACTCGAACACTTCAAGGCATCCCACCACACCCAGGACACCACGTGGTCAAGCTCCTGCCCGGGTCCAAAACTACCCAGGCCAACCGCTGCCAACTACAAGACATTCCCCCCGCCCGCTGAACCATTGCAGGGGCAAGAGGCAATCGAGGAACCAGGAGCTTACCCACTCGAACACTTCAAGGCATCCCACCACACCCAGGACACCACGTGGTCAAGCTCCTGCCCAGGTCCAAAACTACCCAGGCCAACCGCTGCCACGTGCAGCCACCAAAACAGGACCAGGAGCCCGCAATGCCCCGCTTGGCGGGCGGCGCTCCCCAGCAACCAGCGGTCTCTCGAACTCCAACAAGAAAGCACGCCTCTCAGGGCATCAACATAGGCTGCACCCCAACGACTCCGGAAGGCACTTGGCCCGTGACGGCCATTCCGCCAAGCCACGCGGACAGTGCCAGGGACGACATCGCACCACACTCCACGCGACAGCCTCACACGCCAGCGGCCGCATCCCGGCGGCTACTAACTTCGGACGGGCGCCAACGGGCGCACCGCCTTTCACCACCACTGGCCTCGACATAGCGAGACCCATCACCAGTCATCACGTGGCCATTGACCGTGGGTTGCGACCTTACAAATCCGACCCAGATCAATTGGCCGGTCCCGTGCCCACAGAAGTCACCGGACGCCTTCAGTGGAAAGGATCATCCTGTCGCCATCTACCCTACAGGCCATCTCAGACCGCCAGGCCTTCAGCGCTCCTCGGGGCGGGCGGCCCCGTCCCAACCGACCATCCACGTGAAAGTGGATAGCAACATCCGGCCACCATAGACTCAACGACCAAAACCAACCGCCACCAGCAGACCGCACACCCCCCGCCCCTAGCCACCGTCCCCTGGAACAAAATGGTTCGCCAATGATTGGCGAAGGCGGGCGGAATGTTGCGAATTGGCAGTTGGGTGTGCTTGGATGTACTGGAGAAATCTAGTACATTCGCAGTGTATACCAGTTTCGCGGCTGCTGTCGTGGATCAGCTGGCCGATTGTCACCAACAATGAGGTCAGCAGCGTCCCTTTTTGAATTGGCGGTTATTCGGCGTCATTTACCTAACCTCAGTCTGCAACCAACCTTCAATGGGCTCGTTACATCGGAGCAAGCATCGTCATCACGAAGTAAATTCCTCCACTCGTTTTCTTCTTCCATCTGCCTTGTTCGTACAAAGACCAACCGAATTGAAACAAGCGATTACTGGCGTAATTGAATTGGATCACCCTAAGGACATTCACGAGACTCAATGTTATCACCTCTCGGTGGACGCAACCTTTTCATCCTAACGGTTGCACCCATCACAACTACATTGCGGGAAGGCTAGTTGTCACGCAATCAGTAAACTGCTAACATACAAACTGCTATCACATAATATAAAGCTCCGCGGTTATAGAACCATATTCATGCCGATTGTTCTATATGGATGCGAAACATGGGCTCTCACAAAACCGGAAGAAAATAAATTGCGCGTATTTGAGAATAACATTTTAAGGAGTATCTTTGGCGGTAAATATGATGAAGAGAATGGAGGAATCTCCACAATCACGAATTGGAAGAGGCATACCACAAACCTACAATAGTGAGAGTAATCAGGTTGCGAAGATTAAGATGCGCCGCACATGTGGCGAAAATCGGCAACGATAGGACCGTGCGTAGAATTCTTGACGTAAAGCCAACGGGCAAGACACCGGTAGGACGGCCGCGACGGAGATAGGATAAAAATGTAAAGTCTGGCCTTGAGGAGATCGGATCGGATGGTCAAGCGTGGAAGGAGAGTCATGTAGTTACCGGTTCATATAGGCCAATAAATACTAATAGCACGTAATGCCATCGAAGACAAACATACATGACAACAGCATGCCCGGTCAATCAACTGTCAGAAAGATGAATATTTTTTTACTTGTTTTTTAATCCATATTTAGTTGACACGAAGTGTGTGACGAATGTTTCAATGATGCCTTGTTCCAACTAGGTTCTAAAGTTTTTTGTTGCCCGGAAAAAAATTTTATTCGTAGAATAGATAATAATGTTCAATTGTGTATATGCGACAAAAATTATGTAATTTTTTTTTCGCGTAAATTACGTGCCAAACAAAATAAACTATTCAGCATAAAATGAATTGTTGCTGATTCGCAAATAAATGTACTGGAGGAATCTAGTACGTTCACTTCTTCTTGTCACATGGCGACTGTCAGCCGCCAGCAGACTACGCGTTATCGAAAGAGTGGACGCCACCTACGCGTCACCGGATTTGAACAAACCTTACGGTCGCTTCGTTCAGTCTGCACTCAACCGCCAACGCGTACACACCGCCAAGAAGACCAGCGTTCGAGATCACAACATTGAGTTTGCCTTTCCTCACCGAACTGTTTCCATTGAGTTTTCTCCCGTAATTTAAGTTAGCGGCCATTTGCTTTCGATACATGTAATTTGCGTGCAACCAAATAAACAACTGATACCGAACTGTTTCCAGTGACTTTTCCTCCGTAACTTACATTAGCGACTTTTGCTTTCGATACGTGTGTTGTGCTGTGGGGGTTCTCTATATTACGCTGAGAGCCAACCCTCAATTACAACCACAATTTCGCCCGCAGACCCCGCACAACGCCAACCCCAATCCCCTTCGTTGGCCTTTACCACCTGTAAAAGGTACCCTTCCAAAGGGCATAATATTATGTAAAGCATGCATCACCTGAATTCATCTTTCCACGCAGATAATGCATCACAGAATTCAGCTTTTCAAGCCATAAGGCAGCATTTCAAATTCCTGAAATCTAAAACACGGTACATGCATTTACAGCATCGCTATAGGCCATCATCCAAATTCCCCGCAAACGATATATCGTTCGCTCTTATGTTGCATTACCATAATTTTCTGAAAAGAATTGCCAACATGCAACATACATCGGGAAACCAATCGGCGCCCCTTGTTAACTGGCTTACTCTGCCACACACGTGCGCAGCACATTTCCCCGACTTATTCAAAGTCACCCCAAGTTTTGTCCAACCGACAAAACTTGTCCACGCATCTCGCGCCCAGTAGCCGAGAAACAAATTCTTCTTCATGCACACAAGAATCCCACATAAGCCACCATATCCTATTTGCTGATGGCACAAGTCGCCCTAATGACGGGCAGGCAATTTGCGCAACTGCAGGCACACAGCCATGATGCCCTTTTTCTCATTTCCTGATTCTTATTTCCTTTTTTTTGTTTTCGTTTTCCACGACCTGACAACACGAACTACCACGCATCCTTGCCGTGATCAACTCAGAGAGATCCTCTCTGAGTGGTCGCCGCAAGAGAAACTGCACGTTCTCTCAAAAACCAAAACCACCTTTAACTGATGACAGACTCTGCACGAGTCTTTTTAATTAGTCGAATTTCTGAAGTCAACCAGACAGCAGGTCGCAACTCCCCAATATAGTCAAGCGTGGCCGCGAGTAGCGTATAAATTAAAGTCAGTTTTACACCCGCACGTTGTGTTGTCGAATTACAAAATTAATCACTTCTCCACAAGTCTATATTTCTGAGAGTTATATCGAACCCTCACCACTTGTATTAACAGTGTCTATCATTCAGTGTATTAACAAAAAATAAAGAAAAGACAAGTTCGGAGTTACAGAATTCAAAAAAATTAATCACTTTTCCACAAGTCTATATTTATCGTTTTAGAGTCAATAGAATCAAATAAAAGAATTATTGTCATACTATCAATGTGTTTGTTATTGGTGCCGTATTCGCTCGGTGTTGGGGATCAATAGTAGTCCCAAGTGCGCACTCAGTGGGGCTTTTAACGAATCCGGTCCCGTGCCGGCACTCGACTAAAAGAAAGGGACACAAGCCGAACGAACAAATCACACCCAAGTCAAACAAACAACAAAACACAGAACTCCACTAACTCTAGCCGATGCCCTGCCCGAATATAAGGCTGACATAACAGCATTACAAGAAATAAGATGGACTGGGAATGGTGTAATTCAAAAAAACGATTATGACATTTATTACAGCTGTCATACAAAACACCATATGCTCAGGGTAGGCTTTCTAGTCAGCAAAAAACTGAAGCCTGCTATCATCAGCCTTAATGCAATAAACGAAAGGCGATGCACTCTTCGCGTGCAAGGCAAGTTTAAGAACATAAGCCTCATAAACGTTTACGGACCTACAGAGGAGTCCCCTGACGACGAAAGGAAGAATACTACGAGAACGTCGAACCGGCCCTCAATGCCTGCCCAAGATACGATGCGAAAATCGTTCTTGGTGATTTAAGTCGGGAGTCGATTTTCAGGCACTACGCAGGTTCCCAGTTTGCATGAGAACACTAATGACAATGGACTACGAGTCATCGAACTAGCTGCAACAAAAAACATGGTCGTTGCGCGTAGCAGGTTTCCTCGTAAATATATCCAAAGCCACTTGGGTATCAAGATGGAGCCACTCGCAACCAAATTGACCACGTGTTGATAGATCGCCGCCACTCCTCGAGCCTGATGACTGTACGAAAGTACCGAGGTGCCAACGTCGACTCGGATCAATATCTTGTTGGTATAGTTTTCCAAGCACGAAGCGCGGATTGCCTTACGGAGACGTATTCAGTCCAGGGATCAGGTTCAGATCAACATGGCTCCCTTACGCAATGAGAATACCATTAACACCTTTGCTCATGCGTTAAGACTCGCACTCGAAGAGCTCGACGGAGGGAGAGTAAATCCTGGGGTCAGAATGCCGGGCGTAGAAGAGAAATGCGTAGGCCTTAAGAATACTGTCATTAGTACGGCCAACTCCATCTTAGGTAGTAGTCGTAGAGATCGGAGCGACTGGTTTGATGATGAGCGCAAACTAGCGACTGAACGTAAGAATGCTCCATACCGGGCAATGCAGCAGTGTCATAGGACGCGGATACGCGGAGAGAAATACAAAGAGCTCAGAAGATCTGAAAAAAGACTTCACAGGCAAAAGAAAAGCGCCTGGAAAAAAATCCTTGTCTGTGAAATAGAGACAAGTAGAGAGCGAGGTCCGCACGATGGTGTTACGTGCGTCGGCCACCCCATCAATTAATAATTTTGTATTTAATTATTAACATAATTTGTTTTAAGGAAGTATGATGGTATGGTGGTGGAGGAATTGCACGATCCAGAAGTGAGTTTTTGAACACGCCCCGATTCGGGTGTGGATCATGCAGTTCTTCGAGTTCGAATTTGGTTTTCGAAGTGGACGTGAATGGGGAACGAGAGAGACAGAGGGTCAATGTTTTGAGGTACGGTTTTTTTTTGGTTGACGTTCCGTTGTCAGAAGAAGAATTGAAAGGAGTCCCGTAAAATGTTTTGTGGAAAAAAGGGCAGAAAAAGCCGAAACAACCGAACTGTTGTGAACCGTTTTTGTTACCGGAGATGAACTTTTTTGTTCGATTGGAATTGAGGTGTAATTGAAGCGTAATTTAATGTGTACTGAATAAAGTGTGGAGTTGTTTTAAGTTGTGTTTTTTTTGTTTGATTGGATCTGATTTTGAAGTTGACAACAGCTGATTCGACTAGAAGCAGTATTTTGAATTGAGAGAATTCAAGGAAAACATTGCTGGACTTGAACAGGAAGACCTTTAACGTTGTGTTACCTAATGGACGATCTCAGTGGACATACAACTCCGTGTTTATGAGATTGTGTTGCAATTGGTGCTGCAGATTCAACAAGGGAGGAGCTAGAACTCATTTCGAGGATAAAGGACGGCACATAAGGATCCCTCTACAGCAGAAGACAGAATTCTATAAACCGGTTGGAGCCGTGGCTCAGCATCGGGACAGCGAGCGGAATAATTAGGTAATAAATCTAACCTTTTCCCACTATATCTCCACAGCAGAAGTGCAAGGCACGCACTGAATAATTAGTTACCACACCCATCATCATCATAATATTCATAATCATAATATTACAATGGGCGGAAGTTCTACCAAGTAATCCGCAGTATGACGCGGTACACACAACGCTGCATTTACTGCAACGATAAAGAGGGTAATCTGATCACCGATCCTGAAGGCATTCTGGAGCGATGGGAAATGCACTTCACTGAATTGCTAAATGGTCAGATCACAGAAAAATTGGAGGCTCAACCAATGCAAGATGGTAATCTGAGGGTAATCTGATCACCGATCCTGAAGGCATTCTGGAGCGATGGGAAATGCACTTCACTGGATTGCTAAATGGTCAGATCACAGAAAAATTGGAGGCTCCACCAATGCAAGATGATAATCTGAGGGTAATCTGATCACCGATCCTGAAGGCATTCTGGAGCGATGGGAAGTGCACTTCAATGAATTGCTAAATCACAGAAGAATTTGTTGTCGTCACCAAGCATTGAGCAAACATTAAAAGCCGTAAGACAGCTCAAATCAAGTAAAGCCCCGGAGCTGATGGCATACCAGCTGAGGTGATCAAATAAGGAGGTGCGGCGTTACTTCACACAATTCATGAGATCGTGGTGCACTCATGGGAGCAAGAGAAGATGCCGGAAGATTGGAGTCGCAGAATAATTTGACCCATAATAAGAAGGAAGATATCACAATGTGCCACAACTACAGGGGTATAACATTGCTGAGCACCACCTACAACATACTCTCCACTATCCTACAAGATCGGATAGCCCCATACGTTAAAGTCATCATTGGTCAATATCAGTGTGGCTTCATCCCAAGCATATCATCTATTTATAGACTTTAAGGCCGCCTACGACAGCATAACCAGGGTAGAACTAGGTAATGCCAAGAGAGAATTCGGCATCCCAAACAAATTGATACGACTTTGTAGGTTGACCATGACCAACGTAACTAGTCAAGTAAAAATAGCGGGATTGCCGTCCAAACCAATAAACATCTTTAATGGACTCCGACAAAAGGATGGTCTGCTCTACCTGCTCTTCAACCTGGCATTGGAGAAAGCAATCCGTGACTCTGGCGTCACAACTAGAGGAACTACTATCACCAAGTCCAGCCAGATACTTGCCTACGCAGATGACATCAACATCATCGGTAGAACCGAATCAGCTGTACAGGATTCCTTTACCCAGATCGAGCAGGCGGCATAAAAACTGGGACTGCACATTAATGAGGAGAAAACTAAGTACATGGTGGCAATTTATGCGAAGAGAAGACCTAACGTTGGTCAAACTACCAGGGTAGTGGAGCACGAATTTGAAGTAGTGCAATTCTTTAACTGCCTTGGATCAATAGTATCAGCCGATAAGAATATGGAAGAAGAAATACGCGAACGGCTGATCAAATCCAGCGAAGCCTACTGTGGTCTATGAAGGCTCTTTAAATCCCGAAATTTATCCAGAACATCCAAGCTGCTACTGTACAAGACCATGGTGTTACCAGTACTCATGTATGGATCCGAGACCTGGGTGCTTAATAAAAGGCACTCTGAACTCTTAACCGCGTTCGAGATGAAGGTCTTAAGGAGAATTGTTGGCCCCGTATGTAAGGGAGGATGATTCCGGAGACGGTACAACCATGAGTTGTAGGCGATCTACCTTGAAGCTAATGTTGTAAGAAAAATCAAGCTCGGTAGACTCCGGTGGGCGGGACATCTAGCTCGATTGAGCGAAGAGGAGCCTGCCCAGAAAGCCATTTGTGACAGGATGTATGGAAGGAGACAGCGCGGCAGACTTTGTCTGCGATGGAGGGATGGCGTAGACCAGAACGCCCAGAGCCTGCGAGTGCGAAACTGGATGACATCGGCTCGAAATCAGGACCGGTGGAGAGATTTGTTAAATAAGGCCAAGACCGGATCCCGGTTGTAATGCCGATGATGAATATGATGGTCTTATACAGGATGAATCTGGAGTTCCGCTGATTTATCTTCCGTAGATGGGCGATTGTGCTACGATCGAGATGTCCACGCACACGAAGAAGAGCTTTTGCGGTTCAATAAAGCTATTTCTCATAGAGCCCCGGATGACATTATTAAACAGTACACACAGTTTTGGTGGTTGATTGTCAAATAAAGTCCTATATACCAAGGTCGGTAAAGTAACTGCAACATCAACCAGCTTACACAAGTTTAGCTTTTATAGGACTAGGGTAGAGTAAGATTTAAGTTATATTAAATTAAGTTCTTAAGCAATTAAAAAAAGAGTGTATATATACATACACTCCCAATCACTAGGATGAGGCCACAAATTGTGCAATTGATTTTCGCTCTTTATACTTGTTGGAAATTTTGTACCCGGAAACATATACTACCTGTGAATAGGTACGTATTTTCCCAAAAGAAATTCATAAAATTAAAGGGTAATTAAGAAACGACTGCTGGAATTTGCCAAGATCACATAATAAACTACTTAAAAAGGGTATAAAAAGTGCATCACTGGGATGAGTTCACATGCAAAATTTTAGAAAAGATGGAAAAAATTAATGAAATGTTTACATTTTATAGATTTAAAACATTTATTTATTCGGTGTACAACTTTGTTTCCGCCGTTTTTTTTCGAAATTCGAGGCTTTATTGTAAAAAAATCGCCGTTCTTAAATCGTTGAAACCGCTCTCGGCACGTTCTTTCACTAATAGCGGCCTCACCATAGGTATTTGAGAGCATTCGATGACCCTCAGCCGCAGATTTCTTCATATTGTTACGTTTCTACTCCGCACACGACCGTTAAACTATGTCCAGTTTAAAACTATACGTTCCTTTGCGCGAGTTCGACCACTGGATCGCAAGAGTGCTTCAATGTTTTTAAGGACAACCTCTGTTTTCCTCCGTTAAATTCCTCAATCACGTGTTCTCTAGCTCTCTTTTTGAATCTCCGCTTACACGTTTGTTCTTCTTGTCGTTCCGTCTGCTTCTGACGTTTCTGTCAGTTTTGTGTATTCTCCAGTATTCCTCTAGATGGCTCCAGAATCGGTGTGTTGATGTCGTATTAGTTGGCTCAAGGCTCGGTGCGACGCCATGAGTTCACGCTAACAGTTGACAAGTGTGTCGGTTTTGAATTTGTAACACTACCCCCACTTAATCAGACTCCAAATTCCATGATCCCAATGGGGATAGTCTCTCTATATGCACAACTTTTATCTTCCCTTGCCTCTTCCGTATGCGTTACACCACATCGTTTAGTCGCTTTAAGACTTTATATGGGCCATCCCACGATGTCTGCAGTTTTGGGGACAGACCCTTCCTCCGTTGGGGGTTGTATAATAGTACTAAATCGCCTTCTTGGAACCCGTCGGAATTCATGGCTCGATCATACCGATCCTTCATTTTGTTGCTCATCAACCGCGTCCGTTGCCTCACGAGACGGTGTATTTCGTCCATCTCGGATTGGAGCACCTCCCAATAGCTGCCTCCGGCTTTAATAGTGACACCGTTGCTACCGAATTTCAGGTCCGATGGGAGCCTCAAGTCTGTACCAAAGATGATGTGTGCAGGTGGGTGTCCGGTAGTGTCATATACTGCTGATCGGCATGCCATTAAAAACATATGGATGTGCTTGTCCCAATCACGCTGACATTTGTCGACAACTTTTCAAATGGCGCTCCGGCATTATACTGCTGTAACTTCCCTCTGCTTTTGACTTTTGGGCCCTTGGCTGCCATACATTGTGTGCTGTTTTTAATCCAGTTAGCAACTGCATTCCGGCCATTCACCCGGTAAAACCGTTGTTTTGTTTTCTCCAGGGTTTTTGCAACGCCGAGGTGTCCTCCGCTTGGTCCATTATGGAATTCTTGCAACACGGCTGCTATCCTTGATTTTGGTAGGACAATTAAATCGGAGGTGTATCTACCATCATTGCTTTCCCATTGGCGATGTAATACTCCGTCTATTAATTTCAGGCTGTCCCATTGCGCCCAATACGCCTTGGCCGCTGGACTTTCCGATGACATTCCTTCCTTTGCTGGTCTTTCATCCAATCATTTGCTTTCAGAATCTTGACTAAATCGGCATCGTCCAGTTGGCTTTTTCTCATAGCACTGGAGTCCCATTCTGGATCAGGTCCGAGACTCAATAAGCGGATGTCGACTATCCCTTCACATCGTTCAGCCTTTGAGCAATGTTTACACTCCACTGCACATGGACGTCGAGAAAGTGCATCGGCGTTTCCATGCTGTCCTCCTTTTCGGTGTTGTATTTCGCAGTCATAGTTCTGCAGCCTTTCTATCCAACGCGCGATTTGCCCCTCTGGATCTTTAAACTGCAGCAACCATCTGAGCGCCGCATGGTCCGTCCTTACAAGGAAATGTTGTCCGTATACGTATTTGTGGAAGTGTTTCACGCATTCCACCACTGCCAAGAGTTCGCGCCTTGTAACGCAATAGTTCCTTTCCGGCTTACCAAGAACTCTGCTGTAGTACCCAATCACTTTTTCCTGACCGTCGACAATCTGTGCGAGTACACCTCCTATTCCATATGCACTAGCGTCTGTGTCCAACACAAACTTTTTGCCAGGAACTGGATAAGCCAACATTGGGGCTATGCACAGCAATTCCTTCAGTCGGTGGAAGGCATTTTCTTGCTTATTGCTCCACACGAATTTGCGATTTTTCTTTGTCAAATCGTGTAAGCTTCTTGCGACACTGGCAAATCCGGGCACGAAGCGTCTGTAATACGTACAGAGTCCAAGGAAGCTTCGCACTTCGTGAACATTTGTGGGTCGAGGCATTTATTTTGCCTGCGTCTGTGTGAATTCCTGTGGCTGTTATTTTGTGGCCCAAATAGGTTACTTCGGTTTTGAATAGATCGCATTTCGTTGGGTTCAGCCGCAGTTTAGCAGAAGCGACTCGCTGGAAGACCCCCACCAAATTTTTGAGATGCTCGTCAAGAGTCCGGCCCATGACGATAATGTCATCAAGATACACCAGGCATGTTTTCCAATGGAGGCGCTTCAATACGTGCTCCATCAGCCGCTCAAAAGTTGCTGACGCGTTACATAATCCAAATGGCATCACCGCAAATTGCCACAATCCGTCGCCAATGCTAAAAGCAGTCTTCTCTCGGTCCGCTTTCTCGATCTCTACTTGCCAATACCCACTTTGCAGATCCAAAGTTGAGAACCATTTCGAACCCGATAGGGTATCCAGCGTATCATCTATCCGTGGCAGTGGGTAACTATCCTTTTTGGTAACATCGTTGAGTTTCCGGTAGTCGACGCAGAACCGGGTACTTCCATCCTTCTTTTTAACTAGTACGACCGGCGATTACCAAGGGCTTGTTGATGGCTCAATAACTCCACCCTTCTGCATTTCGTCTATCATCCGTTCGGCTTCTTCTCGTTTGGCCAGTGGAATTCTTGGTGGTGCTTGTCGAATCGGTCTGGCATCATCGGTACTTATACGATGTTGAACGATGTCCGTTCTTCCGGTTTTACCGTCGCCGTTGGCAAATATGGCGCTATATTTTTCTAGTAGTCGTTTGGCCATTATCTTTTTCTGTCCATCTAGCTCATTTAACCAGGTATCCACCATGGTAAGCGTTTTTGTGCCCTTATTCCTGGCTTCCTGGGGAGGGTTGTTACAGTTAACCACAGCTTCCACAGCTTGGCATTGTCCCAGCACTATTCCCTTATCAAGTGTGACAGGTGAACTAAACTCATTCAGTACTCGAACTGGGATTTGCTTACTCTCGCCCATCTGTACCAAGGTTCGGCCAACCAATACCTTCGTGGCTGTTTCTGATGCTTCCACTGCCCACAGCTTGCCTGCTCCACAGTCTCCCTCTACGTGTGCCCAAAGAACTGCTTCCGATTTGAGTGGAACCTGCTGACGAAAACTCACTCTCACATTCCTAATATGTGGCGCTCCATCTCCAGTGTTTAATGGTATCTCCATGTGTTCGCATTTTAATATTCTCTTCTTTAGGTCAAGAGCCAGACCATTGGTCAACATAAAATCGACACCGAGTATTACGTCGTCTATTATCCCAGCCACTAGGAAAGTGTGAGTCACCTCTAAAGTTCCAATCTGAACTTTCGTTTTCACTTTCCCAGAGATTGCAGCCTCTTCTCCTGTAGCTGTCCGCAGTTTACAACCATTCAACGGTTCGACATCATCTCCTACCAGGTCCGATCTAATGATGGAATGGGTTGCGCCTGTATCCAGAGTTAAGATCAGCGATCGTCCATTCACAGCCCCACTCACGTTTAGATTATTGTTGCTCCGACTTATTTGTAAAACGGGGATTGTGGGGCAGTCCGTTACGTGAACCAGCTTTTGCCCCTTTGAGCTGGTCCTTTTTAGTTTAACGATGGGTTTTCTCCAGAGGAACCACGAGCGTTTTCTGGTCCTCGCTTTCTTCTATTCTCTTTTCCCTTGCGTGGTGCATCACAATCCCGTGAAAAGTGCCCAGCTTTTCCGCAATTATAACATTTCCCGTGGGAGCCCTTGCGTCCGGTTGACATCATTTGAGTCGTCGTCCTTATGAGATCCCTCACACTTTTCTCCAGGGATTCGTTCGGTTCCACTCCCACGCGCTGGACTCTATGCACTGGTTTGCTTAACAGACTTGCTGTTTCCTGTGTCAATGCAAACGACACTGTTTCCGCGAATGTCCTTTTCGGCGTAGAGTACGTTGTTCGTTTCGTATCTGCATCCTTCAAACCATTTACGAACGCCTGGGTTTTGAGTATTTCGATTACCTCCGCGGGTGCATCTGCGTTTGCCAAGTGCGCGAGCCGTTCTATCTCCATTGCATATTCTTGTAACGGCTCGTTTGCTTTTTGGTGGTGATTCATCAACTCTATCTGGAACATCTGCTTCCTATGATCGCTGCCGTAACGCCGTTCAATCGCAGCCATTATTGCGTCATAATTGCTACGATCACTTGCAGGAACAGTTTGTAGCACATCGGCGGCGGTGCTTTTCAACGATACCACCAACGCTGCCACTTTGTCCGCCCTTGTCCAATGATTAGTTTGTGCTGTCGTCTCGAGCTGTAGTTTAAAAACACTAAACGGCACAGTCCCATCAAAGGTTGGGGCCTTAAGTTTCATCGCATTGACAGTCGTAACTGGTACGCTTGACTGTCTTTCACGCACATGAATATCCAACTCCCTAAGTTTCGATTCCAAGTGATGTAGTTCGCCTTCCATTTGGTCCTGCCTCGCCCGCAACTTAGCGGCATTTCCTTCGATGTGCGCTAGTTGGTCCTTAACTTGTGAAGTGTGTTCTGCCAACTGGTTCTTCATGCACGAGGACTGTTCCGCCATTTGATTTTCCATACGTGAAGACTGCTCCGCCAATTGTTGTACCATTGCTTGTAAAAGCACGTTCATGTCGAATGCTAGGGTTAGTTGGGGTTCCATCAACTGCTCCTTGACCTCGGATGAAGGTCCCGTAGCACCTTGGTAAAACTCATAGGTTTCAACTTCGATGCCCTCGTCCTCCAGAGCCTTCCGCAATCGTGCTTGCAGTTCCGCCTTTTGTCCTGTTCCGGGCAATCGTCGAGATTCCAATTCATCCCTCAATTGAGGTATCCTTAGGTCGGCAAACTTTACCATTGTCCACGATCACTCCGCGATCCCACTTCTGACACCAATTGTTACGTTTCTAGTCCGCATACGACCGTTAAATTATGTCCAGTTTAAAACTATACGTTCCTTTGCGCGAGTTCGATCGCAAGAGTGCTTCAATGTTTTTAGGGACAACCTCTGTTTTCCTCCCTTAAATTCTTCAATCACGTGTTCTCTAGCTCTCTTTTTGAATCTCCGCTTACACGTGTTCTTCTTGTCGTTCCGTCTGCTTCTGACGTTTCTGTCAGTTTTGTGTATTCTCCAGTATTCCTCTAGATGGCTCCAGAATCGGTGTGTTGATGTCGCATTAGTTGGCTTAAAGCTCGGTGTGGCGCCATGAGGTCAGGCTAACGGTTGACAAGTGTGTCGGTTTTGAATTTGTAACAATATTAAAGCAGAAAATTAAAACCTCCCGCAAATGACGAGAATTTGGCTCGTAAGCTGACATGTTTAATCGAGAATAACTTTATGATGCAGACACAAATCGACTAATATTTCGATGGCGTTATGTTTACAAATACCTAAGCTTATTGTATGACATCTATGATCTATTTATTTCAACTACCGCTTACCGCTACAGCCATCTATTGCAAAACGGCGGAAACAAAGTTGTACACCTATTATAACTATTAATAATGAGTATGCCCGCCGTTTTTGGATATGACCTCTATAAGACGGTTTGGAATAGCAAAATAGAGTTTTTTTTTTAAATAGTCTGTGGAAACTTGGTCTCAGGAATCACGAATAGCTTCGATTAAGGTGTTCTTGTTTTCAAATTGTCTGCCGCCTTCATAAACTTTACGAGATAGCCATGACCAAACGTTTTCGACTGTGTTTACATCCGGTGAATACGACGGCCATGGTAAAACCATGGTCTTGTACAGTAGTAGCTTGGATGTTCTGGATAATTTTCGGGATTTAAAGAGCCTTGATAGACCATAGTACGCTTTGTTGGATTTGATAAACCGTTCGCGTATTTCTTCTTCCATATTGTTATCGGCTGATACTATTGACCCAAGGTGATTAAAGGATTGCGCTACTTCAAATTCGTGCTCCATTACCCTGATAGTTTGACCAACGTTAGGTCTTCTCTTCGCAGAAGTTGCCGCCATCTACTTAGTTTTTCCCTCATTAATGTGCAGTCCCAGTTTATGTGCCGTCTGCCCGATCTGGGTAAAGGAATCCTGTACAGCTGATTCGGTTCTACCGATGATGTCGATGTGATCTGCGTAGGCAAGTATCTGGCTGGACTTGGTGATAATAGTCCCTCTAGTTGTGACACTAGAGTCACGGATTGCTTTCTCCAACGCCAAGTTGAAGAGGAGGCAGGCCAGACCGTCCCCTTGTCGGAGACCATTATGTTTATTGGTTTAGACGGCAATCCCGATATTTTTACTTGACTAGTTACGTTGGTCATGGTCAACCTATATATATAACTTATATATAAGTAATAACATTTTAAGATGATAGCATTTAGAATTCTATTGCAAAAAAAATTTAAGGGAGTGTGAATAAATTTGTATGAAAATTAAACTAATCTTATTAAATCTAACCAGTTCCACGTAGCATATAAAAGTATTATTAATATTACCTGCAATTTTAACCTGACACCTAATGGCGATTTTGTAGAGCGCCCTCTTGACGCAGCCACGTGACAATTGCAGAATTACGGTTCAGCTGAGTTTGACATTTCCATTTGCTACACTTTGCACAGATCCAACTTCAAAAGACGCTCATCATCTGTACGAGATTTGCATATTGTGTGTAGCTCATATATTTTATCGATAAAAACAATCAAGTTCTATGAAAACAAATTAAGTACATATTTTTTTAAAATCTTGTATTGATTTAATTTATACGTAAAAGTATTTATGCTAAGTGTGGTGTTGTTGTGTTCTTTCCTTCAAACATTGCAATTATGTGTATTTTAAAAATTAATTTATAGTGAAAATGTCCAAAAGGAACATAACATACGTTAAACCAGAAGATCCCAGTTTCTTGCAGAAACTAAAAGAAGAAATTGGTTACAAAGAGGGTCCAACTATTGAGACTAAGGTAAATCGGAATTAGACCAAGAAATATCTGCAAGTGCCTTGGCCATAATCAGACTAAGTTTACCTCGTTTAGCGCCAAAAACTTGAAGATTTTGACAACGAGCGCCTAGACACGGCGGCCGACGCAGACGAAAGGGATGACGAGAAACCACAAATTGTTGTAATAAAAGCTGGTGACCTAACAGCCGAAGAGGCAGAAGCGGAAAAGCGGAGGATAGAGAAAGGTAGAACATAGTTTCGCGTGCTACATTTGTGTCACATTAATTATAACTAATATTTATTGATTGTGTTAACAGAAAAACGAAAACAAAAACTTACAATATACTTTGGCTTAATACAATAAAGTTTACTTTACGCCTTCGCGTTTCTCAACCCGTCGCCACGCCATAAATGTACAATTTGTTGTTGTTGTCTTTTTGCTCTGACAGTGTCGAACCATTTTGTATATATTATATACTTCTGTCAAAATGTGTACATAGAGGTCATACATACATATATATATATATATATATATAAATTTATAGGCAAATATATATACATTTCCACATACCATATGTATATAAATAAGTATCTATAGTTGTGCATCTATTAAAATATTCGCATTTTGTTTCGTAAAAACTCGGTCTTCATTCAGGTGTGCAAAGTGAGAATTTTTGAAAACAAAACAAAATGCCGAAAATCGCATAAACTAAGAAATACACTTATCATACATTTTGTCACAAGTGCTCAAAATACCAAGTGGTTATCAAGTTTTCCTCAAGTATCCTCGTATATTATCCGTTCCCGTCCAAGTAGCCCAAAACATCTTCATCAAAACATTGGTATGATCTTATTGATAGCTTCAGAAAGATTAATATCTTATTAATAACAAAAGTTAACAATTCAATTTCAGTAATTTTGTTGTTTCACTTAAAGATTCGAACCTAACCTAAATCGTCCACGGGAGCACCTCTTGAATGGGAACTCCCTTGGATAATAGAACGCACATTCAATGCTTGTTACACACATTTATGTATATACATAAACGTATAAATATATATTTAAAAAAAAGGCAAAATTCCTCTTAGTGCAGTGTGTTGTTGGTGTATGAGTCTTGTCTCATTGTTACCGATGGTTGGCTTGCCAGTGAGCAGTAGAACAGCGAGGGGTCAGTGGTGTTGGGGAGACCACCGTGGGGCAACAGTAGGTAGTTTAGTATGTCGATTGCGGGGGTTGGAGAGGTTTCACAAGGAATCGGTAGCGTAACAGAGACAACAATGTAAAACAGAAGAGCACGTTATGAACAAATACAGTGTTTGCTCCCACTTTTTTGTTACCCGAGGAGGGAAACTGCAATGCGAATATTTATTTACGATTTACTAGATATATAAACACATACCCACATGCCCACCCTGGCTTTCTACTTACTCTAAAATATAATCCGCCTCCACATTAATGTTTAATGACAAAAAATATACATTTATATATAATTTTCTTTTTTTTTGTTTGTTCTTTTTTTTTACAGAGGAATCCGAAAAGCCAGCTGATCTTAATCAAAGGATTATTTTTAAAGCAAAACCTAAAGCTATAGACGAATCTTCAAAAAAAGAAAAATCTGAAAAGAAGGTTAAGAAACTGTCAACAAAACAGTCACACAGTAAATTATCCTTCAGTCAGGACGAAGACCAGGATCCCGAAGACGACTGAGGTCGGTAAGTCCACTTCTGACAAAATGCATTACATTAAATAGTAAATCTAAACCTTTGCTACGCTGCGATCAATGCAACTAAAGAGCTTTATGCACCTTACGTAGATAATTGCAGGACATGTAGTATATTTAAATCTTGAACAAAGGTGATTAAATATTCTCTTTCGATCACCGTTACGACCAAATATTATATCACACATTCATGGACTCCAAATATCTTAGTCATTGTCATCTTACAAAGTTATGATCGTTTCACGATCTTTCAAACAAAACATCGTTCATATTATTTGGTCAGCAGGTCTACCAAAGTCTAGCCAACTTTTCCATATCATTTATGTACACCAAAAATCAGTAATACTACTCTAACTTTGTCTGCGCCAGCTTTTTATTCATAAAACCCACTACAGTTTCATTTCGAACTTTGTTCGATCAATCTGTCTTTTTTTTTTTTTTTTTTTTTTTGTTCTGTTTTTGTAATTCCTAATTTTTCGAAATATGCACACAGCCACATTTCTCAGTAAAGTTAGGCAATTTCTTATCAGATTTTTGGTTCCGATCAATGATTGTTTCCTTTAAGCATCGTTCAAAAATGTTGTTCCTGTTTTCTCTTACGAACCTCAGTAATTGAAAAGTTGTTTCCAATATGAATGCCATTGCCCCTGGAGACCTAGATATACTTAAAACAGCTCAACCAAGTAGTCGGACTATTTACTATTATTACTATTTATTGGCCTGTAGGAACCCGGAAGTTCATGACCTCCCCGACTCGACTCCGCCATCGTTCCCTGTTTTGTGCACTTATAGCATTTGCGACGATAGTGAAGAACGTGTGATTCGAACTGATGCTATGACGGTTAGAATCATTAAAAATGGAACCAATGTTCAACACATCACGCCACTGACGTGTGTACGAATTCGATTTCTAAACTCAACTACACTCAACTGATGTGGAATTGCTATTATTGCTTGGTATACAGCTGATACTTTTTCTTATTCGATTTTCGTTCGGTGTTCTTCACTATTTGCTTGTGTGTTGTGTGTGTATCTGTTAGAAACTTCACACTACTCCCTCCTCAGTAACTTTGTTGCGATCAACTTCGTGTGCGAACGACGAAGCGAGTAGCGAACGAGCCAGCGATAGGACGTCGGAGTAGGAGAGTGTGTCGGTGCTCTATGCGAAAGTCGTGATCGCAGTAGTAAAGGTCTGTTTACTATGGGAAAGTGTGTGGTGTATGTACAGATCACATCAGGGTCACCAATTATAGCGTTTGCGACGATAGTGAAGAACGTGTGATTCGAACTAACGCTATGACGGTTAGAATCACTGCAAAAAGAAACCAATGCTCAACGCATCACGCCCCTGCCGCGTGTGCGAATTCGATTTCTAAACTCAAGTACACTCAACTGATGTGGAATTGCTGTTATTGATTGGTATACGGCTGATACTTTTTCTTATTCGATTTCCGTTCGGTGTTCTTCACTATTTGCTTGTGTATTATGTGTGTATCTCTTAGAATCGCCACACGCTCTCTTCCCACGATTGACCACCCGATCCGATCTCCTCAAGGTCAAACCTAACATTGTCCTCCCATCTACGCCGCAGCCGCCCTGTCGGTCTTTTTCCCGTTGGTCTGCCGTCAAGAATTCTACGCACGGTCCTATCGTTGCCCATTCACGCCACATGTCCGGCCCATCTTAGTCTTCGCGACCTGATTACTCTCACTGTGGCGGTTATACGAACCACACAACCCACTATAGGTTGAGATGTCCTCTCCGCCAAGGAACATACTCACCTTTATCCATTACACATACCCACAGACACGTGTACCAAAAGTCCTTACTCCCACCTGAAACAATAGGTAACATTTCAGACATCAAAATCATCATCATCGGCACTACAACTGGGAACCGGTCTGGGCCTTATTTAGCAAGTCCTGAGGCTTGTTAAATTTTCCATAATGATTTGTTTTTTCTGGGTAAGGTCATTAGTCTTGCGCCAGAGGCTCCCAGACGGGGAATCGAACCCCGGTCTCCCGCGTGGCAGGCGGGTATACTAACCACTATACTATCGAGGAGCCAAGACACCAACATTGAATTCAATAGCAGAAATCAATCGAACTAAACGTTCAAAAGTCTCTAATATTGAATTCAACGCATCCATGCAAGGCATCCAATCCAACGCATCCAATTCGACGCGCTAGTTCAACGCATCCAAGGCATCAATGCATTGCACCCATTAAACGCAATTTTCGGTAAACAAACCGAACAACGAATATATCCTCTGGTAGCTAATAGCAATTAGCACCTAAATTCCTAGCATGACCCAAAACCTAAAAGGCACACTTGTGCAAACAAAGGAGAGCGATTCGCCGCCGACCAACAGTCCATGCAAGCATAACATCCTAACGTAGATCTCACGCTAGATGTTTATGATTTGGAAATTCAATTAGAAACCTATACCAATCCCACAGTTCCTTTGTTACCCATCTGAAGCGCACAAGAACCGAGTTGGCTTAAGCCAGATGGGTAGCACAAACAAATCCCACGAATCTATCGGAAAATAAGTGGCGGTATGCTCGATCTTCCAAACAAAGGAACAAGATTCCGATAAGAAGATGGAAAGGAGAATGATCATTATGAGGGGAAATTTTCTTTGCAGATTGGATGGGAAATTTTCTTTTGCAGATGCGGGGATGAGAAGTTCGAATTGGATTTTAAAGATAGAGACAATTAGTCTATTTAGAGCATCCGTCGAATAGAAGGTCGACATAGAGACCCCGGTGAGGAGGTGATCCGCTCCGCGTCAGTAATATAAATCAAGATAAACTGTCGCGAGTACAAACTATATATAACAACAACTAAATTGACAATACTTCTCGTGCCGTCGAAAGTGCATGCGTGCCGGATATCCGTTCGATAATTAACAGTCACAGAGGTCAGATCCTCCGTGCAGAAAAAGGAGTCTTTGTCGAGTGTCTAGTTTAACGTGTGTAATAAAGGACGGGATTAATATGTGTCATGTGAAGTAATTAAGTGTGGTATTAAGCAAACCTTCCTTAACAGTAGTTTATGTGTTAATAAAAGCAGCATTAAATAAACGATAGAAAAAATAGATATCAGATGAAAAAATAAATCTCGTTGTTTCTTTTTGTGTGAACAGTGTTCGGCGGAACACTTCGACTAAGGCAACTATCCGCCAAATCACAATTATAGGTTTGCGGTATCGCTCTTCCAATTCCTGGTTGTGGAGTTTCCTTTATTACCCTACCTCGTCGTCATATTTACCGCCAAAGATACCCCTTAAAACTTTATTCCCGAATTCGCGGAATTTGTTTTCTTCCCGTTTTGTGAGAGCCCATGTTTCGCATCCGTATAGAACAATCGCCATGATTATGGTTCTATAAACACGGAGCATTATATTACGTGATAGCAGCTTGGATTTCAGGAGTTTACTGACTGCGTGCCAACTAGCGTTGCCGGAATGCAGTCTTTTGTTAATTTCGTTCGAAATTTTGTTACTGGCCGTCAGTATTGTTCCAAGATATTTAAACTCTTTAGCTTTTTCAAATATCTTCTGGTGGTTCCGCCAAACCCCACTGACTACTTATCCGGAGAACCCCCATAACAACAACCCAACTTCCATAGTTTTCCGCTAAGGGAATCGCATTAGCACCTGCAAATGCTTCACACATCAAGTATCTAATGTACTTATCTAAAAGCTCCTGGAAGAGAATTCTTACCTTCATGCATTAATTCGCATTCAAATTCCTTACAAGAATTCTGTCCAAACTTATCATAAATCCCAAGCCCAATTCGGCACCTTCGGTTGCCAGGCAAATCCCAATCTTACCATATGCATTTTCTCTAGATGAATTTCTGAAAACGAAACAATTTGGTTCATATATAATGTAACCATCATAACCAGGGATAATAAACATTGCGTCGCCTATTCCCAGCTTCACCATGTGTACAATAAATTCCTTTACGTACACATTGGCTGGCGACCTTTACCCAAGGGACAAAAGCAAATACACGCATCTTGTGTCTAAAACATAAACCAAATCTTTTGGCATAAGCAAATGCAAAAAGGAATTTTGTACTTGCCCTTGGCAGCGATGCCATAAACACCAATTCTGACAATATGCTGAAAACAATTAGCACCATGTCCACGATGCATTGTGGTCTATCAATACAGCTGCAATGCACATCATAGAAAATGATCTAAGCGATCTCTATGTCTTCCAATACTTCTAGGTCCGCTTCTCATGACCTCGAGGCATGAGCAAACAGAAATCCATTAGTAACCAATGAGATACGGCTTGTTTATTTAGCCGACCTCACATCTCATTGATGCCCATTATCCCTTTCGATGTTTCAGCTTGTCCTCATGGCCTTGTCCCATGAAAAAACCAGTGTGCACATGTGCATGCATATCACCATGATCTTCTTTATGAGGTCCGGTTACCTACCCCCAAAGAGAGACCACGTTTCTCTTGGGATGGGAAATGCATCCCTAAATTAAGAGAGCCAGTACCACTGTCCGAATTTCCTTTGCCAGATACGGCTTGTTTATTTAGCCGACCTCACATCTCATTGATGCCCATTATCCCTTTCGATGTTTCAGCTTGTCCTCATGGCCTTGTCCCATGAAAAACCCAGTGTGCACATGTGCATGCATATCACCATGATCTTCTTTATGAGATCCGGTTACCTACCCCCAAAGAGAGACCACGTTTCTCTTGGGATGGGAAATGCATCCCTAAATTAAGAGAGCCAGTACCACTGGCCGAATTTCCTTTGCCAGCGAATTCACATGGCTGAGTCGTTTACCATCACCCGACCGAGTCGGTCGGTCCGCCTCCCGCTCTCCGTAGCGCTGCGGAGACACGTACGTACCCCGAGTTAGTGTTACGTAATATAAAGTAGTAGCAACAATAATCACTTAAAAGTAATTCAAATCTGTTTTCGTAATTCAACTAAATGCAGTAAGACTTGTTGTGCATAAAAAGAACCTTTTATAATAAACCCTTAAACAGTGTGTTTCCTTTGACTTGCTCCGTGTGTTGCGAAGTTTTCTTTTGGTGCTCGGCGGAACTTTCTTTTAGTGACGATTGGAGTGGAATGGAACCCGGTGCAGTACGCCTACACACCCTACTTCCCCCTACAATTTGTCCCTGAGGTTTATGTGTGTCCCCTGAGGTCCATCTGCGCTCGCCGTAATCATATATTTGTTTTGTCTTCATTTATTTCTAGGCCCACCTCTTCTACTGCTTGCATGATGATTTTACTGTGTTTACTTACAGTTTCTAGATTATCGCCCAAAACGGTGATGTCATCCGCATATGCGAGCACCTGTGTGACCCCGTTCAGGGATGATCCGGTCATGTTGTCGTCTAGTACCTTTCTGATGACATACTCGAGCACAAGATTAAAAGACATGGTAGTCCGTCGCGGATTTTACGTAGTCGGATTACCTTAATAATTTGGAAGCATTTCCAAACTTTAACGGGAATGTAAATCTATGTATTCTGTAGCTTCTCTACCAAGTGGTATGATCATAAGTTGACAGTGTTTCTAGCCATTTACGGAAAGACGTAAGAATAGATGAACTTGTAATAATAATATTAACTAAATAATATAGTCGGACTAGGTTTATAAAATGGCGACATTTCTAGCCTCAAACGGAATTATATAGACGTAAATATAAATCTGCAACCAAGCGGTCGCATGAGGTTTCTAAAAGAACCCTTAATTGTCTTGTGGTGAAACAAACACAATGAAGAAAACAGCACATAAGAGAATCGAGAAAACTCATCTGTGCCATACACCAGAACATTCACGCAGCAATCACATAGCTTTAGTAGCGAGATGAGACATACTTGTATACACACGTGCATATTCTGAAGCACTGTGTTTGAATTCTAACTATTCCACTGCGATGGTTCGAATCACATTCTTTAATACTTCGCAAAACTCTATAGTTCCTTAGTTGCACGTGGTTGCAACATATTAACCAAGTAATCGGATTAATATCCTTTAACGGAAAAGGATAGGTTTTTTTTTTTAAAAACCTCGAGGAAATGGTCAGACTAGACAACTATGATTCCGCTTGGCACGCAGATCATCATTCCTCACGGGGTAAACAATATCGAATTCAAAACAAATATGTGAATCAATGCCGGATGCAGGAGAGTTATTTAGACTGGGAAATTAAGATTCCGATTGTACAAATCGAACAATCCAGACAAACTCGAAGAAGATTCCAGAGAACTAGAAGTGAATACAATGCGTAGATACTCGCTACGCAAAATTCTTCCACGATTACAGTGGGACGAAAAAATACTACCCTCTCCCACAGGTACCACAGGTATGTTAAAATTTCTATCTCCTCGTCCATATATTGGCTTATAATTGACAACAGATGTTACTGCAAGGCGGCGTCTCGATAATATCGCGAGTACGGATCGCCTTATTTAATAAGTGGACTGTATTTGTATTTTAAACTACAACCGTATTATCTTTATTTTATTCTATAATACTATTTAATCTGTTGCATGATCTCTTTGCTTCTGATCGCACCTCCAGTCGGACTCTGCTCTGGATTACGGGCGCTGTAGTCTTGCCCGGTGCTTGTGTTGTACTGGTTGCACTCCCCAACTGCCGTTGCTTTTATTCTCTCTTTTGTCCTCGTTCCCTTGTTTGCATGTTGTCACAAGAACCAAAGAGTGACTGGTATAAATTGCCGATCCTCAGTCTGCCAGTCAGTTGTCGTATGCTGCTTCGTCCTCGGCTTCGTATGTTACGTCGCCAACAACAGACTAGTACTTTTGCATGAGGGCTGAAAGAGCTGAACAATAACAAATCAGCTTCATTTCATTTGAAGAGATGTACCTCACCACTCGATAAAGAAACGCTAAAAGCACTTCTGGAAATCTCGATGGACTATATATATGCAATTGTAGGAAAATTGCACTAAAGGGAAAATCGAAGAAAAAATTACTAGAGTGAATACCCAAGCATCAATGTAGGAATCCAAAAAAAAAAATACTAAAGTCGATACCTAAGCACCAATGTAGCAATCCAAAAAAATTGCAAGTCGATACCAAGGCATCAATGTAGAAATCAAAAAAAAAATTACTAAAGTCGATACCAAAGCATCAATGTAGCAATCCAAAAAAATTACTAGAGTCGATACCAAAGCATGAATGTAACAATCCAAAAAAAGTACTAGTGTCGATACCAAAGCATGAATGTAGCAATCCAATGGTTATGTAGCGAGTTGAGACATCCTCGCGCAGACGCGGCCATGATCTGATACGTCGGTGTTTTGGTTCTAATCATTTCATGGCGCGGGCTCCAATCAAACCTATAACTACACACAACAAAACATTCTCACCACTGGTATCAGGTCCTTTTCCCAGACTTGTTACATTGCCCATAATAATTTGTTTTTCTGGGAAAGGCTATTAGCCTTGCGCCAACCTTTCTCAGGATGTCGCTGCATGCATTGGTTCACTACTTGGCCGGTGCTAAAGTAGCTATGCATGGGTGTCACGTGGAGACTGCATGTCAACTTGGATTGAACAGGGACAAGGATCGTCGATTGAAAGCAGAGACTTTGCGCTAGCGTCACCACAGCGCAATATTTATTTGTATCACCTAGCCACCGTGCTCCAACTATTACATTGCGAGCTATGTCGCACACCACAGATAGTGCATTACCAATTGATCTACCTTTCCGGAATCCATACTCCCGTTGTTCAGAGAGCCCCGATATCCCCCCAGTGAATTGTTCCAGGCGAGTGGCAATTACTCGCTCAAGCAGTTTCCCTGTTGTGTTCAGCATGCACAACGGGCGGTAGATCGACGTCGCTTCTGGATTCTTAACTCCTTCTGGTATAAGCAAAAATCGCAGTTTTTTCCATCGTTGGGGACAGTATCCTGTTTGGAGGCAGGTTGTGAAAAGACTGCTGAAGACTTCCGGCTTTTTTGTTAAATCAGTCTTCACTACAGCGTTAGGAATACCATCCAGTCCCGGGGTCCTCTTTTTTTTAACAACCCTTGCAGCCAAGGGCACCTCTTCGGTGGTCACGGGAGGTATTTCTCTCTCAGTGATGTTCCATTCCTCTTGCGCCCTCACCACTTCATCATACTGCGGGAAGAGAACCGCAAGGATTCTGGCCATGTCACTTTTACTGTTTTGCATTTGACTACTGTTGTTGTGTGTAGTCTTTTCATGACTAACCTATAGGCGCTGCCCCTTGGGCTGTTATTAAATCCATGCCTTAGGGAGCAGAACACGTCATATTTACTCTTGCGGATCCCATTCCTCAACTCCTTCCGTTTGTTGATGAATTCCGCATGCAACTATGGGTAGGTGTTACGGTGTCTTGCTCTTTGATGCAAGCAACGTAACCTATTGCACTCCGATCGCACATGGGCGATTTCTGGGTTCCACCAATACACTGGTTTGATAGCCCCTGCTGGTTGTCTTTCTCGTGACATAGAAGCATCGCCTGGGGTAGTTAGCCACTTCATGACTTTGCCAGCATGCCTGTTCGCACCGGCCTCTGCGTCAAACTGTTCGATTGGGTATTCCAGTATATAATCGACCAGTTCCACATCGAGGTCCTTCTCTTTCCACCCATTTTTCTGGGGTTTCTTCGCCAATTTCCCAGTGATGAATCCCTTGTGTGGTAATATTTTCTACATCACGACTGGTGGTCACTATGGGTGTATGTATCCAAAACTTACCACTCCATACTTCTTGCCAACATGGAGCTGGCAAATGTGGTGTCGATTTTGGACCGGCCTCTCTCGTTTATGAAGGTGTCATCAGCACCATCATTAAGTAACACCACATCTAAGACAGCGAAGGCTTCAACTAGTGCCTGGCCTCTACTGTTGGTCCTTGTTCTTCCCCATTCCACTGCCCAAGCGTTGAAATCTCCAGCAACTATAAGAGGGTTCTTATCTGTAGCTTCTTGTGTTATCCTGTCCAAAAAGTATTTGACATATTCTATTTCCCGCCTTGGCGGAGCGTAACAACAGTAGAAATGAACTTCTCTAATCATGGCATAGGCGAATCCTTTCTGCCGTTAGACACTTCCGTGTTCTATGGGGGAATTTCGAGTTATTCAGATGACCCCTGTTCCGCTGCCGTTTTCTTGTCATATAATACTACCAGTGCCAGGCATCCTGTACTGCTCATTGATGAGTACCACGTCGGCACCATATTCCTCAACCATTTGGGAAAGAAGATCTTTTGCGGCTCCACAATGGTTTAGGTTAATTGGAATGCACTTAAACATGTCTATTTTTATTCAGAAGATTGGACATCGCGTTTTTAAATGCTCGGCATTTGTAACTACTTGTTGAGGGGTGGTTACCGCTTTCGCATCCTGATTCGCAGAACATGGATTTGAGTTGTGCTTTACAACCCATTCCCTTGTGGCCTTTTCCACCGCATTTCAAACAGTTTTGCGAACGATCTTCAGATTTGCAGGATTTCACATGTCCGTATTGCCAACATCTGAAACATCGTCCGAGTGTGATGTATTCTCGTAGTCTGCATCTCACCCATCCGACCCGTAGGAAACCTGTAGCCAGCAACATTCTAGCCTTTTTCTATTGGTAAGCAGATCATGGCAGCCTGTGTGCCATCTGATTTCGTTTTTAAGCCTTTATCGGTTCCTTTGTGTTCATCGTGTTCAGTGCAGGGAACTCTATAGCGATCGCTGTCAGAATTTCCTCTACAGTGGTAACCTCATCTAAATCGCGACACGCGACCGTGATTTCCTGTGCCACTGTTTAAGCAAGCTGGTTCATTTAGTTTGTTTTTGACAGCCATTGGAAGCAGACAACCTCGTACATTTTAACGAAACTGGAAAGAAGTGAATTTCGTGTGTTGATTAAGAATAATCAAGCAACATTCATAAATTGGGGAGCGAACTGTTACCCCAGCCATCATATTTTCCAGATTTAGGCCTCTGCGACAATTTGCTGTTTCCAACCCAGAAGAAATGGCTGGGCGGTAAGAGATTTTGGAGGACCATGTGGAAGGAATAACGCAAAATTGGAAAAACGCAGGACTACATGTATCGAGCGAAAAGGAAATATGTTGAGAAATAAAATGCTTATTTGGTGAAATCAATATCTTTTATTAAAAAACTCACTGACTTATCAAACTGACCTAATAATAATAATACCGCAAATACACGCATTTAGGAAACGCGACTCATTGAAGGCTGTTTCTCAGTGGATGATTCACCAGTATTTATCTTGACAGTTGACACTCGGTTTTCAAATTTTTCTGTCCAGTCCCGAGGAAGACTTTTCTTTATCCTGTGTTGCATCATACCTCGTACACACTGATAGGACGCGGACGTATCCCACAAACTCAGGCACGATCATCCCAGTCAATTTGATCGAAGATACGTCGAGGATCATGTTTCCTTTTCACACGTTTGACGCAGTTTTCTTTTAGGAACAATTTTCCGCTGTGTATTTTACAGCCCATGATAATTCGTTTAACGTGTGTTTACTAAATCTTTCAGTGGTAGGATCCAAAGGGGGTTATATGTACTAAAATTTAGGAACAGCGATAAGTTGTCCTAAATGATTTTTTAACGCTTTACCCACTGGAAAGATTTCCATGAAGAGAAACCTCGGTCGGCGCAAGCTCAAGGGGATCGAACATTTACTTATGTCTGACGCCTTTTTCTCTTCGCCTTTATTGCTTTGGATTTTAATGGCTTGACCAATTGTATTTGCCTAGCAAATGAATCGTCAAAAACTTCCGGACTACATGACTACACGAAAAACGCAGGACTACATGTATCGAGCGAAAAGGAAATATGTTGAGAAATAAAATGCTTATTTGGTGAAATCAATATCTTTTATTAAAAAACTCACTGACTTATCAAACTGACCTAATAATAATAATACCGCAAATACACGCATTTAGGAAACGCGACTCATTGAAGGCTGTTTCTCAGTGGATGATTCACCAGTATTTATCTTGACAGTTGACACTCGGTTTTCAAATTTTTCTGTCCAGTCCCGAGGAAGACTTTTCTTTATCCTGTGTTGCATCATACCTCGTACACACTGATAGGACGCGGACGTATCCCACAAACTCAGGCACGATCATCCCAGTCAATTTGATCGAAGATACGTCGAGGATCATGTTTCCTTTTCACACGTTTGACGCAGTTTTCTTTTAGGAACAATTTTCCGCTGTGTATTTTACAGCCCATGATAATTCGTTTAACGTGTGTTTACTAAATCTTTCAGTGGTAGGATCCAAAGGGGGTTATATGTACTAAAATTTAGGAACAGCGATAAGTTGTCCTAAATGATTTTTTAACGCTTTACCCACTGGAAAGATTTCCATGAAGAGAAACCTCGGTCGGCGCAAGCTCAAGGGGATCGAACATTTACTTATGTCTGACGCCTTTTTCTCTTCGCCTTTATTGCTTTGGATTTTAATGGCTTGACCAATTGTATTTGCCTAGCAAATGAATCGTCAAAAACTTCCGGTTTTATGATCATGTACCTTGAGATACTCTTGCAAGCTTGAGACCCATGGAGGATGTGGTCCAGATGTCAAAGTAATCGTGTGGCGTGGAGCACATAGGGATATACTTCTTTTGCTAGGCGAAGGATTCGGATCTTTTCGCGTTTTTGCGGGACCACCCATCGCGCCCGACCCCATCCTCTTTGAACTTCATTATCCAACAGTAGCGTATGTTTAACTCATTTAATTACGACCTTAAGAAATAGGAATATATGAGCATAAAGTATTCACAGCCTTTAAAAATCTTGTATTGCCCCTTGTCAATGTAAACATCATCATCATCATCGGCACTACAACCGGGATCCGGTCTTGGCCTTATTTAACAAATCTCTCCACCGGTCCCGAGTTCGAGCTGATGTCATCCAGTTTGGCACTCCCAGGCTCTGGGCGTCCTAATCTAACCCATCCCTCCATCGCAGACAAGCTCTGCCCCGCTGTCCCCTTCCATACATCCTGCCACAATCGGCTGATACTAAATGACCCAAGGTAGTTAAAGGGTTGCTCTACTTCAAATTCGTGCTCCACTACCCTGATAGTTTGACGAACGTTAGGTCTTCTCTTCGCAGAAGTTGCCACTATGAACTAAGTTTTCCCCTCATTAAGGTGCAGTCCAAGTTTTTGTTCCGCCTGCTCGATCTGGGTGAAGAAGTCCTGTACAGCCGAATCGGATGTACCGATGATGTCGATGTCATCTGCGTAGGCAAGTATCTGGCTGGACTTAGTGACAATACTCCCTCTAGTTGTAGCGCCAGAGCCACCGACTGCTTTCTCCAACGCTAGGTTGAAGAGAAGGCAGGCCAAACCGATACCTTCCTTCTTATGTATGGGGCAAATTATTCCACGACGTGAATCTTCCTGCATCTCCTCTTGCTCCCATACGTGCACTACGATCTCATGATGTTGCGCGATGTAACGCAGTCCCTCCTTGTTTGATCAACTCAGCTGGTATGCCATCAGCTCCGGACGTTTTATTTGATTTGAGCTGTCTTATGGGTTTTAATGTTTCCTCAATGCTTGGTGGCGGCAGCATTTGGTCTTGATCTTGCATTGGTGGAGCCTCCAATTCTTCTGTGAGCTGACCATTTAGCAATTCATTGAAATGCACTTCCCATCGCTCCATAATGCCTTCAGGATCGGTGATCAGATTACCCTCTTTATCCTTGCAGTAAGTGCAGCGTGGTGTGTACCGCGTCATACTGCGGATTATTTGGTAGAACTTTCGCGCCTGGTACGGACCTCCCTCTCTACTTTTCTCTATTTCACAAACATGGTTTTTTCACAGGCGCTTTTCTTTTGTCTGGGAAGTATTTTTTCAGATCTTCTGAGCTCTTTGTATTTCTCCTCGCGTACCCGCGTCCTATGAGACTGCTGCATTGCCCAGTATGCAGCATTCTTACGTTCAGTCGCTAGTTTGCACTCATCATCAAACTAGGCGCTCCGATCTCTACGACTACTGTCTAAGATGGAGTTGGCAGTACTAATGACAGTATTCTTAAGGCGCGTCCATTTCTATTCTAGGCCCGGCATTCTGGCCCCAGGACTTATTCTCCCTCCGTCGAGCTCTTCGAGTGCGAGTCCTAGCGCATGACCAGAGGTGTTACTGGTATTCGCATTGCGTAAGGCAACCGTGTTGATTCGAACCTGATCCGCGGATGCAATACGTCTTCGTAAGGCAATCCGCGCTCGGAAAACTGTACCAACAAGATTGTGATCCGAGTCGACGTTGGCACCTCGGTACGTTCGTACCGTCATCAGGCTCGAAGAGTGTCGGCGATCTATCAACACGTGTTCAATTTGGTTGCGAGTGGCTCCATAAGGTAATACCCAGGTGGCTTTGTGGATATCTTTACGTGGAAACCTGGTATTCGGAACGACCAAGTTCTTTGATGCTGCCAGTTCGATGACTCGTAGTCCATTGTCATTCGTGTTCTCATGTAAACTATGGGAACCTGCGTAGTGCCTGAAAACCGGCTCCCGACCTATTTTCGCATTCAAATCACCAAGAACGATTTCTACATCGTATCTTGGACAGGCATTGAGGGCCCGTTCGGCGTTCTCGTAATATTCTTCCTCTTCGTCGCCAGAGGCCTCCTCTGTAGGCCCGTGATGGTTATGAGGCTTATGTTCTTAAACTTGCCTCGCACGCCAAGAGTGCATAGCCTTTCGTTTATTGCATTAAAGCCGATAATGGCAGGTTTCAGTTTTTTGCTGACTAGAAAGCCTACCCCGAGCACACGGTGTTTTGCATGACAGCTATAAAAAATGTCATGCTCGTTTCTATGAATAACACCACTCCCCGTCCATCTTATTTCTTGCAATGCTGTTATGTCAGCCTTATATTCGGACGGGGCATCGGCCAGCTGCTGTGCAGCTCGAGCTCCGTAGAGTGAGCGGACGTTCCATGAGAAAATTCTCAAATCGTTTATCCATTGTCGTTTTCGTGGTCGTCGTCGTGTTTCCGGTCCATCCCCGATGCTTGTTAAATTTGCCATAATAATTCATTTTTACGGGCCTGGTTATTAGCCTTGTGCCAACCTTTCTCAGGATGTCGCTGCATGCATTGGTTCACTACTGGGCGGGTGCCAAAGTAGCTATGCAGGGGTGTCACGTGGAGACTGCATGTCAACTTGGATTGAACAGGGACAAGGAGGTCCTAGCCTTCGCCGGGTTGAAAGCAATCAGAGACTTTGCCCTGTATGTTCGCTCCCATCCCCCCAATGTAAACATCATCATCATCATCATCGGCACCACAACTGGGATCCGGTCTTGGCCTTAAATTTTCCATAATAATTTGTGTTTTCTGGGCAAGGTTATGTATGTATGTAAACATACTGTCGATAAATAGCGCTTTCTTAGTCGAAGGCAAGGAATGGTCGATTCTTGATACTTGAATTTATTTAGCTTTTAGTTTGTAGCTGCAAAAAGTGCGGCCTGGTGTGATGGGTCTCTTAAAAGAGAAATTTCATCCCAACCTATATAGTCTCAACTTTCTTGTATTCCTCCAAAACGGGAATTCAGTTCTCCTATCTAATCAGGGAAGTCAGAAACAGCTCTAAATGTGTTTGACAGGATGTTAAGACAAGCAGTGAAACTCATTGGAGACCCAGGCGCAAATACCATCATAACAAAGTAGATGCAACATTAGTCTTGCGCCAGAGGCTCCCCGACGGGGAATCGAACAAGCCTCAGGACTTGCTAAATAAGGCCAAGACCGGCTCCCGGTTGTAGTGCCGATGATGATGATGATGAGGCTTGTTAAATTTTCCATAATGTTTTGTTCTTTTTTTTTTGGCAAGGTCATTAGTCTTGCGCCAGAGGCTCCCTGGCGGGAATCGAACCCCAGTCTCCCGCGGGACAGGCGGGTATACTAACCACTATACTATCGAGGAGCCAACGATGTTTTCTTAATTATAGGGATTGTACCACCAGAACCGGACCCTGATACTCGCAAGCAGAAAACGACGCGACCAACGAAGAAGACAAGCCAAATACACGAATGCAATTAGCTTGCTTATTTTCCTAACGTTTATTTTCTTTCTATTATCTTTATTATTATTACAATTCCGTATCTCTTTGCGGCGGGTCTTGAACTAGATCTATTGGGGAGGAGTTATCTAAGGTTAGTGTGGACAGGGTTAGTTCAATTGTTCTCTAACTGCTTGGATGGGGGGATGGTTAGAAAGAATTCGTACAAGACCGGTAGGTCTTGAGTGCTATAGTAAATGCAGATCACGTCTTTGGCGAGTCTCCTGCTGCTTCACCACTGCGCTCGCCTTTTATAGCCCGCAGCTGTCTCCTCGTTCGCTCGATTCCTGGCTGTCGTTCACTCTCACTCGTTTTCTCCTCAGTGGTTTTCCCTCTTGAGTGTTTTTTTTTTCTGATCGTTGTGCGGAGTGCTTGCTTGCTGATGCTGATGCTGATTGCATCGCCAACACTAAGGCTTTTGACCGCGTCTGGCACGGGGCATTGCTGAGCAACCTTCGTTCATATGGTCTTTCCCAGCAGTTTTGCGACTGGACGAAGAGCTTCCTCGAAAATCGATCGATCCGGGTTGTTGTGTACGACAAGTGTTCGGATCTCTATCCTGTTAATTCTGGGGTGCCTCAAGATTCTATTTAGTCTCCAACCTTGTTTTTGCTTCACATTGTTGGAGTCAACGGATAACAAAGTGTTCAGTTTTGCGGACGATAGTACGCTTGTTTCCTCCTTTTCCAGTGTTCGGCCGATTGGTGCATCTACGTCGCACCAGGTGAGATGTAGACGGGGGTTCTAAATAAGGTCCTGCAGTGGGGAAGGGCCAATCTCGTCGACTTCAATGCAGCGAAGACAGAATATACAAGAAAAGTGGTTCATCGGTTCCACAACTGATGATGAATGGCTAGGCCCTCGAATCTACGGAAAGCTTGAAATTGCTCGGCGTCACGGTCTGTGGGAATGTATCGGGACATAAACACGTGTCGAACATCGCCAGATCAACCTCAGGAAAACTGAGTTATCTTTTTAGAGCCAAGAAATATTTTACTCCGGCTCATCTTCTGTATAAATCCCAAATTAGACCGGCGATCGAATATTGCTCTCATGTTTGGAGCTCGGCTCCTAAACATACCCTCGACCTACTTGAGCGATCCGCCTGATCGGGGACTCAGCGCTGACGTCGGGACTACAGTCGCTATCGCTACGTAGCCGACCTCTGGCTGTTTTGCAGATATTATCACATCTACTGTTCTTCGGAGATTCGTGGTATTGTTCCACGCAATTCGCCTTATGTGCGCTCCACAAGACAATCCAACGGATCGCACCAGTTTGCGGTTCATCTCCCGACGGCGCGAACATCCCTGTATCAGAAGCCGTTCCGGTACAGAGCGGGGAAGCTGTGGAACTCCCTTCCCACGCGAGTGTTCCCGGAGCGTTACAACCTGCAACTGTTCAAAAAGAACTGCAACAGTTATTTGGTGGCATCTCGGGGCGCCCACTCGGCGCTATAGGTTCGCCTCTCCCGAGAGGAATGTTATTAACAAAAAAAAATCTATGGTTTCGCAGAAGGTGTACTTCGTTTTTTCGTCGGTAGATTCTGTTGGGGCGTGTACGTTTATAAGTACATAATTGTACCATGGGCCCTGTATTTTTAGCACCGACATTCTGTCACTAATAAATTTCACATATTTTAGATGGGGCGTAATCTTCTTGCTTATTATGAAGCCGGTTCCAGGGTTATGTGTATCGGTACCTCCACACGCAAGTGTAAACCCGTCGGTTTCGATTACACACTAGTGTAAACCCGTTGGTTTCGATAACTTGATGTGGGAGTCGGACTTCCTGAAGCGCGACGATGTCCATTTTATATTGTTTCGTATTTTCTACGACCGTTTGTATCGCGCCTGGTTTATATAACTTTCGGACATTCCACGTGCCAACGCGTATATCCGTTTTTTTCGTTTTTCATTATGTCTTCGTTTTGCCGAGTCGGTGTTTTTTTGATGATTTGTTCCCCTATGGTAGTGTCGACTCATCACACCCACGCCTACCGAGTTTTTTGTGGGATTGTTTTGTGTATATTGATTATTCATTTTTGTTCCCACGAGTCTTGGGGTTTCAAATAGTCCGCCACATCACCACATTACTGCTCTGATTTGACCCGGTGTCAGTGAGGCGCCATTATAATACAGTCGGTATACGCCTAGCTGCAAACCATCCAAAGGGCACGGTGACATGTAACACCCTGGATTATGGGTGGTTGATCTGTGTGTGTTACTCCTCGCCACCCTGTGTGACATTGGTAACCCTACTGGGAGCATGTGCATCTGTCAGCATAGCCTGAGCGATTCATTCTAATTTACAACCCCGCACCACGTCAAGGTTTCCACCAAAGGGTGAGGACCATATGGATTGATATAGAAACAGATCAAGGAAAGACTAAAGGATTAAGTTATAGGTTTCTGTGTCGGTATATCAGTGCAGTGTCAACCAATGGCCGAGTATAAACTTTTCCTCATTTTGTAAAATTGTGGAATTCACGGGGTTACGGTCCTAGACATGTCAAGTCATTGATTCCAGTTGCTGTAATTGGCGTTAGTCTTTTTCTATATTCTTAAAATAGCTACAGGATAGTATCCTGACTTTCTATCCGGTTGGTCTAATAAAGTTCCACTTTAAAAATGTTTAAATATATTCCGTCAACTGATATCACTTCTAAATCACGTAAATATTTCGACTTACTGACTTTGTATGGGGCGAATATTCCATATGATCGCAATATACATATTTTTGATATACTTATGTACTTAATTTATTGGAATGTAAGCCTAAATATTCTAATTTACACTTCTAATAATTTTTTTGTTTTTTGTTTAATTTGTTATATATATATATATACCTATGGACACACAGAAGTCTAAGAACAAGACACTTTTGATCGATTTGTAGAAATTTAGAAAACATATCACCCAGTGTGTGTATGGTAAATAATCTGGTCAAACAACAGCATTGTGCACTTGTTTCAATATCATTTCTGATCAACAATCATGCCACGCTCATAATCGAACAATATTATTTATTCATGAAACATAAAGTATTCTTCTCAGCTTAAAGTCAGATTTAAGTTTTGTCTACAGCCAATAATTTGTTTATCTGTCAGCTATGTGCTTTGTTTTTATTATTATTTGGAGAATATAAATATATTTGTGGGCTGAATTATAGACAATTAGTCAGTATGATGTGTTTAGGGAATTGTGCCTTTTTCAAAAGTGTGTAACTACAATGAACTAAATCAAAGTAGTAAATTATGATGTTTGGTAAGTGTATATAAAAGTATATTATCGCATGTAACATCCCTGTGCACATAACTTCTCTACATTGTGTTCTATTTTAGGACGTTGCCACGCGTATCTCTTACGTGTGATAATGACGAGTTGTTCCAATGGCGGGAAGCTTCTTCTAGGTCTCATCCTCTTCCTGTATCGACAATTAACGTAGGAAGACCTACGCTATGAGTTTTTTCTGGATTGATATTATGTGAATAGGATTTTATATTAGTTAAATATAATATAATTCCGTTCGCATAAAATCGAGTGGTTTCATTGTTGGCACCGATTACACAAAACGTAAGGACATGCAGACTTACCTTAAAACAAGATATCCAACATTTCATTTCGGAGAAATTTTTTGATTTATGACAGACGAAGACGCAATGGGCATTTTGAGGTATTTCTTATTGTGGAAATAGTGCCGACGGTCAAAAAAGAGGAAAATAGGGAAAGGAGGTGTCGATATCCACTGATGTCTTCTTTTCTTTTTAACATACTGTGTTTATTTGACCAATAATCAATTTTTACATTAAGTACTACAGCTAACTTATAATTCTAGTGATACAATTGTTTACATGTATACATTACTGTTGTAGCAGGATATGAAAATGAACGGGCGACTTCTCGTACGAAAGATATTATTTATTAAACGGGAACTTAAGAATGATTAGTATAAAAACAATTCAAGTGATACGTCATGTCGAGGCAAAAGGCGCACTCGGTCTGGTGTAACTGTCAGATGTAGAGTGAGCGCATTAAGGCGTGAATTCATTTGCCTTTTACTTGTAACGCCCGGTCCGGCGCTACAATCGCATAGAGCACGCAGCTTAGTCCACAACACTCCCCCTCGACTGTAGTGCTAGGTCGATTCTCCGAAGAGCCCCCGACGCCGATCAAATCCAGACACTTCCGATGTTTTTCTTTTGTCAATCCCTTCGTGAGAAAATCCGCGGGCATCTTATCCAAAGGAAGGTGCTTAATATCCAGTCGACCCTCGCAGAAGACATCTCTGACGAAATGATGCCTGATGTCGATGTGTTTCGATCTCGCGTGAAACGTGTGATTCTGGGTCAGTAGTTGTGCCCCTCGGTTGTCGTTCACCACCAGAACTCTTTCACACTCGGACAGCTTGAGCTCCGACAAGAATCCCTGTATGTATAGGGCTTCTCTCGCGGCTTCAGTTAATGCCATGTACTCCGCCTCAGCGTACGAAAGCGCGACGGTGCGCTGTTTGCACCGCTTAGGTTAAAGACGTATCCGGTATACGACCTTCGATCTACCGGGCACCCGGCCCAATCGGCGTCAACAAACCCTTCCAAGGTTTTCATGCTCTTCGTGTACGTGATTCCGAAGTCGGAGGTCCCCTTCAGGCATCTCAGGACGCGTTTCGCCGCCTTCCAAGACTGGCTAAATTTGCCTCCAGGCCGTCCGAGATGTACGACTCCTCGTCGTCGAGAGTTCGGCCGATCTCATCCCCGCTCGATCCGCGAGGATCTTCGTCTTCTTGCATGATTCGATACAATTTTCGTGCCGTGGCGATCGCTTCTGCCCAAAACGAGGTTGAGAGCTTCGATTGCGCCAACATGCAACGCACCATTTCCAAATGGCCTCGCGTTGGCAACACAAATGAGAGTAGGGCGAGATGGTCGTTACATTTTAATATTTCTACTGAAGATTTTCCATCCCCTTTTCCGCGCTGACAACACAACGCAAGTGGGAGTGGAGGAGTCATTATTCTGATCATTTTATTGGTAAAGGAACTGAGAACAAGTTCTGAAGATTTACCATCCCCCTCCTCGCGTTGGCAACACAAAGGAGAGTAGGAGGCGATGGTCGTTACATTTTACTATTTCTAATGGAGATTTTCCATCCCGTTCTTCGCGCTGACAACACAACGCAAGTGGGAGCGGAGGGGCCATTATTCTAGTTATTTTATTGGTAAAGGAACTGAAAACAAGTTCTGAAGATTTACCATCCCCCTCCTCGCGTTGGCAACACAAGGGAGAGTAGGACGCGATGGTCGTTACATTTTATTATTTCTAATGGAGATTTTCCATCCCGTTCCTCGCGCTGACAACACAACGTAAAGGGGTGGACGGGTCATTATTCTGGTTATTTTATTTTTCGGTAAAGGAACTGAGGACATGTTCTGGAGATTTTCCATCCCGCTTCCTCGCGTTGGCAACACAAATGAGAGTAGGCTGAGGTGATCGTTACATTTTTATGTTTCTAATTAAACTACGTATAATCAATTTTAAGAAGAAAAACAACACGAAGATGGAATACTAGAACATTTTCTCATTTTTTCGCAGTAAACAAGAAGTTGTTACAAGAAAATATTGAGAAAATAAAAAAACATTATTCAACTCTATTAATTAAATTTAAGATTGAAAGGAGTGTGGCTGTAGCAAGGGGGTTTATTATAATGTTTTGGTTAAGCTTATTAATATATTTATAATAATCTACTAAACGCTGAAGTTGTGACTACAACCGCTATCACATTGAAGGCGTGTAGCCGACCTCTGTCTGTTTTACAGATATTATCAACGGTACTGTTCTTCGGAGATTCGTGATATTGTTCCACGCAATTCGGCGTATGTGCGATCCACAAGATATCGCACCAGTTTGCGGTTCATCTCCCGACGGCGCGAACATCCCTGCATCAGAACTCGTTCCGTTGCAGAGCGGGGAAGCTGTGGAACTCCCTTCCCACACGGGTGTTCCCAGAGCGTTACAACCTGCAACGGCTCAAAAAGAACTGCAACAGTTATTTGGTGGCATCTCGGTGCGCCCACTCGGCGCTATAGGTTCGCCTCTCCCGAGAGAAGTCTAATACAAAAAATAAAATAAAAAAACGTGAGATTAGATGTCCTTGTGTGAGAGATGTGAGGTGTTTTTAATGAGTTTTTTAAGTGATGGATGTCGAGTTTTTCCGTTGAATCGTTGCATTTAAGTAATATTTGAGAGATCGGTTCATTAACAACTTAGTCAGTACGATTTTGGTCAATATGTTAGCACTTAGTAATTGATGTACGAATAGTATTTCGCCGCAATCACGCCTCCTAGTCGGGGGTTGCATGTTGATCAGCAGTAGTATCATGTATATCTGTCCAAGGGTGTACATGGAAGCCAATCGGAGAAACCTTCTTGGATGAATTAGATCCTGCGAAAATGCAAATTGTGGTATGGTGACCGCACTTGAGTTGCATACTCAAGGATTGGCCAAACGAATTTCCTCTAGAAGGGCTTGATGGTATGGGATCAGACAGCTCGTGTAGATGGACTTGGTACCATAGGTGTTCGGGGACTCTTCCCAATAGTCGGAGAAACCTTCTTGGATGAATTAGATCCTGCGAAAATGCAAATTGTGGTATGGTGACCGCACTTGAGTTGCATACTCAAGGATTGGCCAAACGAATTTCCTCTAGAAGGACTTGGTGGTATGGGATCAGACAGCTCGTGTAGATGGACTTGGTAGCATAGGTATTCGGGGAATCTTCCCAATAGTCGGAGAAACCTTGGATGAATTAGATCCAGCGAAAATGCAAATTGTGGTATGGTGACCACACTTGAGTTGCATACTCAAGGATTGGCCAAACGAATTTCCTCTAGAAGGACTTGATGATATGGGATCATACAGCTCGTGTAGATGGACTTGGTAGCATAGGTATTCGGGGACTCTTCCCAATAGTCGGAGAAACCTTGGATGAATTAGATCCAGCGAAAATGCAAATTGTGGTATGGTCACCGCACTTGAGTTGCATGCTCAAGGATTGGCCAAACGAATTTCCTCTAGAAGGACTTGATGATATGGGATCATACAGCTCGTGTAGATGGACTTGGTAGCATAGGTATTCGGGGACTCTTCCCAATAGTCGGAGAAACCTTGGATGAATTAGATCCAGCGAAAATGCAAATTGTGGTATGGTCACCGCACTTGAGTTGCATACTCAAGGATTGGCCAAACGAATTTCCTCTAGAAGGACTTGATGATATGGGATCAGACAGCTCGTGTAGATAGACTTGGTAGCATAGGTATTCGGGGACTCTTCCCAATAGTCGGAGAAACCTTGGATGAATTAGATCCAGCGAAAATGCAAATAGTGGTATGGTGACCGCACTTGAGTTGCATACTCAAGGATTGGCCAAACGAATATCCTCTAAAAGGACTTGATATGAGATCAGACAGCCCGTGTAGATGGACTCTTCCCAATAGTCGGAGAAACCTTCTTGGGTGAATTAGATCCTGCGAAAATGCAAATTGTGGTATGGCGACCTCACTTGAGTTGCATACTCAAGAATTAACCAAACGAATATCCTCTAGAAGGACTTGATGATATGAGATCAGAGAACCATTCATTTCAAGAAAATACACACATTTCTGAATGAAAATGTGTTCCGCACTCAGCCAGCGGGCCTTTCTGGTAAATATACCGTATGTTTAGCAGTCATCGAAAGCCTATCTACGGGATTGGTTGATGATATCCTTTTGGATATCTTTAAGGTATCAGCGTAAATAGATAAAAGTGACTTTCAGAACGTGAACAAAATTGTTGTTGGATTATATGAAAATTAAGGGGCAAAAATGGCACTATTGTGGCATCCCTGATTGACCCATAATGTGATCGGCAAATTAAGCTCCAAATGGTATTTGTAACCGACGGTTACCCAAGTATAATGTAATATATGATACCGCGGGTAACTCAGCACATTCAGTTTGAAGGTGATGATTTTGTTGAAAGCTTTGGCGAAGTGATAGTTTGGCGGATTTTGTCTTTTATGCCGATGTCTCTGAAGTGTTCCGCCGAACACTGTTCACGAAAGAGAAAAATAAACAAGAACATGGAGCGAAAACAGCACAAATAAAACACGGAGAGACTTGTTATTAAATTTTGTTTTTATTAATGCATTGGGGTGTGTACCTTTGGCTTTGCCTTATATCTTGCCTTGTGATTCGGGTGCGACGTGAACTACCCAATTGCAAGCGAAGTGTCAAATTCAACGGAATTTATTTTAATGCGCTTAATTTTGCTTATTGTTTATTATTAATTGCTGTAAGAAAAATGTGTTAACTAATATCACACTTAATCGATTCACTGGACACATATTGTCGCAGCATGCTTGATTCAACATTAGCATCCTAAATAATCTAACCTAAATATTTAATTTACCTATAATTCCTAATAGTTTTTGTTGTAATTCTTAATTGTTATAATTTTTTATTAAATTCCTTCTAATGGTTTTATAATAATACCTGCATGTTTGGCAGCACTGTTTTGGTTTTTGTTCCTGCCAGCATTGTTATTTTGTTTTACTGTCTATGTAAATGAGATTTTTCGTTGTCAATTCATATATATCGAGTTCAGTTGAAAATAAGTCTAGTTTATGGAAAATATATGTAATCTCGTTTTCGTTGTCGAATAGCAATAAAGTGTCGTACTAAGAAACATTTCGTTTGTTTCGCATTCGAATTGCACGGTAAACGCACCGTGCCGAAACACATATTGATCTCGACTTTCGTTAATTCGCGTATTTAAACGTTACGAGACTTCCGGTCGGTTTCTTTTCAGGTTATTTACTGCTCTGCACGGATACCTCCTCGTCGGGTTTTGTCACTGGACTGTGGTTACTTTCTCTGGGGGATGATCCTATTCACCCCATAGTTGTCTTTCTCTCCTTTCGCTTTTCCTGGGTGGTGACTTTCTCTCAATTGAGAATCTCTCCACCAGTGAAAATCGCGCGGACACATACAGACGCGGAGGTCTGCATGCGGTAGATCACTCTGTGATCAGAATTTCACACCTCTAATGGATTGCTTACGTAAACAATCGAGTGTGCGTTTTCTTTTAGGCGATCATTGGATAATGTTAATTATCGTTGTTTACATAGCCCTATGGGAACAGCATTTTCGTTTATTGCTGTTGCATCGCAATGGCCTTTGTTTAGGCGACGTACATTGCGGCAGGGACAAATGTTTTGTCGACGGATTGGTTTTCCGGTAATTCGCTTATCGCCGGAGATGTGAAGTTTGTCGACATCTGGAGCAGCTGTGCCAACCGTTTGTGTATATCCAGTTACTGGATCGATACACAATTTCGGTTGGTGAGTCATGTCCTTCGATCGCCGTGCAGGCGTAGAAAAACTATTCGGGACTTGTGGACCCACGTATCCACAGATTGGGGAGTTTGGAGTTGTTTACTCCAAGATGCATGTTACCTTTTATTTCAGGTGGAAATGAGGACTTTTGAGGACACGTGTAATTTGAATATAGGTGAGTATGTTCCTTGGTGGAACGACGACATCTCGACCTATCATGGTTTGTGTGGTTCGTAGAACCGCCACAATGGACAAATGCGTCTTCTTCATTCCCGACTTTTAACAGTCGTATCGTTGTGGATAGGAAACGTAATCAGTTTCATGTTGTGGAAACTGTGCTGGAGCGCCGAGGGTATATATGTGTTGTTGTGCATGATATTCTCAAATAACTAAGGTTGGCCAGATAGCTGGCGACAGAGAGCGGTAAATAAGCACAAATAATTTTTATTAACTATTTGTTTCTATAGCACAGTCTGCAACCTGAAGTTTAGTGGTTTTTACCCCGATGTAGCTGTGAATTTCATTGGATGTTATACTTTGGCGGATAGTCGAAGTGTTCCGCCGAATACTGTTCACATAAAGAAAACACCGAGATTTATTTCTCATCTGATTTCTATTTTTTTATTGTTTATTTAATGATGTTTTTATTAACACATAAACTACTGTTAAGGAAGGTTTGCTTAATACCACGCTTAATTACTTCACATGACACATATTAATCCCGTCCTTTATTACACACGTTAAACTACTACACGTTTTTCTGGGCGGAGGATCTGACCTCCGTGACTGTTAATTATCGAACGGATATCCGGCACGCATGCACTTTCGACGGCACAAGAAGTCTTGTCAATTTTGTTGTTGTTATATATATAGCTTGTACTCGCGACAGTTTATCTTGATTTCTATTACTGACGCGGAGCGGATCACCTCCTCGTCGGGGTTCTCTATGTCGACCTGTCTAGTACTCGGAGTAGACTGTTCTAATAATTTTTCCTATGACGACTGCCCTATATGGATGCGAAACATTGGCTCTCACAAAACGGGAAGAAAACAAATTCCGCGTATTCGAGAATAAAGTTTTGAGGGATATCTTTGGAGGTAAATATGACGAGGAGGCAGGACAATGGAGGAAACTCCATAACCACGAATTGGAAGAGCTATATCGCAAACCTACAATAGTGAGAGTAATCAAGTTGCGAAGATTAAGATGGGCCGGACACGTGGCGCGAATGGGCAACGATAGGACCGTGTGTAGAATTCTTGACGGTAGACCAACAGGAAAGAGACCGGCCGGACGCCCGCGACGTAGATGGGAGGACAATGCATGGTTTGACCTTGAGGAGGTCGGATCGAATGGTCAAGCGTGGAAGGAGAGTGCACAGGACAGGGAACGATGGCGGAGTCGAGTCGGTGAGGTCATGAACTTCCGGGTTCCTACAGGCCAATAAATAATAATAATAATAATGACGACTGCCCTATCTAAATGTTCCTATCCATCCTATCTGTCTTTTATCTTCAAGAGAAAATTTTCATTTCGATTCCTACTTCTTATCGGAATCTTGTTTCAAGCGTGCCGCCACTTCTTTCGTGATCCTATCATGGGCTTTGATTACGTTACCCATCTGGCTTACGACACAGATTTTTTGTGTGCTTCAGATGGGTAACAAGGAACCGTGGGATTTGGTTTGTAGATCGCATTTCCTAATCATAAACATCTAGCGTGGGATAGGCGTTTACGATGTTTATGGTCGGTGGGCGAATCGCTAGGCCTTTGTTTGCGCACGTGCGCTTGTCGGTTTGGGATCTTTAGAGGAATTTAGGGCGCTAATTGATATTAGCTACATGAGGAGATTTTTCTGTTTGTTTTTAGAAAAATGCGTTTAATGGATGAATCGAATGGATACATTGGATGGATGCATTGATTGGTCGGTGGGCGAATCGCTAGGCCTTTGTTTGCACACGTGCGCTTGTCGGTTTGGGATCTTGCGAGGAATTTAGGGTGCTAATTGATATTAGCTACATGAGGAGATTATTCTGTTTGATTTCAGAAAAATGCGTTTAATGGATGAATAGAATGGATACATTGGATGGATGCATTGAATTCAATATTAGGGAATTTTGAACGTTAAGTTCGATTGATTTTTACTATTGAATTCAATGTTGGTGTATGTAATGTTACCTTTTGTTTCAGGTGGGAGTAAGGACTTTTGGGACACGTGTAATGGATAAACGTGAGTTTGTTCCTTGGTGGAAAAGACATCTCAACCTATAGTGGTTTGTGTGGTTCGTAGAACCGCCACAATACCACTTTAACTGGAAAGTCCGAACTCTTACAGGTTTAAATTAACTATTTATGTTTTTGTTATTGTGGACTTTTCTGGAACCTGAGGTTACAATGAATTCAAACCATAACGTCATTTTTTTAATCGCAATCATTCGTATACAGGTTCAAGTCACGAGTCTGTTTCGATCGAGTAATAAATTATTTCTTCTTTTTTTTTTCTATAAAATTCCTGCCTATATCGGGACTATTCATGAAATTGATGCCTCCCTATTAAAAATGTGATGTCGCTGGCTTCTTTAATCAGTGTCATATGAAATATGTAAATGAGGTATTGTTCTGGATCAATATTAGTCTTAAATGAAGGAATCAATTCCGGGTATTCCGTTCATTAATCGCATCTTTTATCCAAATCAGGACGAAAAAATGTCACAAGCACTCTTACTTTGCAAGAACGGATTTCTTAGTTAGTGTTACAAACAAAGCTGCGAATGTAGTGGATTAGAAAATCTCGACAGTGGGTATAATTCCGAGGTCAATCATAAAAGGACATTTTGGGCATTCATAATTTTTGTAAATTATTTTAACTAACATGGAAATCTGTAAACCGTTGAACTTGGTCTTTGGACTGGCGTTATTTTTAAATCACCGATAGAAGTTTTATGTGACATTCCTAGTGACTTCGTCTTGTCGTGTTATTTAATTAGTTCAGATTGAAATTTCTGGAAGGTTGTAATTTCCGTTGTAAGGTTTATGGGAAAGGTATGTCAAATAGACCATAACGCTTCTGGTATGTTTAGATTCGTTTAAATATCTTTGTTTTTGGTTAGAAGGAAACGCTAATGAATAAGTCTCTGGTGATTGCTATTACATGCTGCTACTGTTACAGTAACAAACTAGAATTTTCAAACATAGAGTGTGTTTTGGTTTAAAATCAGTTCAGGGATGGATGCCAATAAGTTCCATCGAGAAAATGGTAAATTGAATTTAGTTGTCGCAACATGATACTAAGTGCGAGTCAGGTGATGGGATAGATAACATTAGCGATACAGTAAATCCCTCTGCTTTACACCCTGTCGTCCGTTGGTACCTATATCGTCGTCTCCCTGTTTGTACAAACTCTCATTTGAACGAGCTGGTTTTCTCTGTCTCTCTTCTCGACATTTCGAAAGGCGAACTACTAGCAACCAACAGTTTACGTCTCTCTGCACTCCCTGCTCCTCTGGATGGTCTCGTATAGAAATCAAGAACTTTCAACCTTTATTCCAAAACAACAACAAAATGTATGTATATATATATATATAAAATATATTTATATATCTACAATATACTGACGTTGTGTCATGACGTCGTCATGAACGTTCCGTTTCTTTGGCACTTTGGCAGTTTGGAGCGGGTGACGATCCGACAGACTTGAAACTGGGTGGGAGTGCCATATCGCCTGAATAGCAGCACCAATGTGACTCATCACTAATTTGGGTTATGGCTCAGAGTCTCAGTGTAGTCGATGAATTTTTCCTGCTTCTCGGGCATCCGATGTGTTTCTGGCACATTGCGATTTTAGGGATTAATCTGGAACTGATGCATTTTCTTGAGTATCCTAAAATTGTAAGTCTTTTGGAGTGACAATATGCAGAAAGCGGTTTTTTTGGATCGCATTGTCAAAGTTGTCGCAACGGTCGTGGTCATTGAGGCGAGGGAAGAATCTGTCCCAGCCGCTGTCGTTTCTTGTCGGATTTTCGTGCCGTCCGCTCCGGCCGGAGCTTGCATGTGCGATTTATAAAATCTATCTGTAAATACATATGTGCGTAGTACATTCGAGCTACAATGTTACATACGTATATTTCGTATTTTGTATCTACGGTTGAATAACACCAGCACACATTCATGTGCCATAATATACTTGGGTTCCTATGTATTTGTAAGTAAATAGTTGCTTATATTTCTGTGTATCTGAGGAACGTGTGCCTGTGGTTTTATCGGAAATAATTTTTCATCAACGCTTTATGAAAATTAAAAAAATCCTATTTATTTGCGGGAAAAATTAACAAACAAACTGTTTTGTTAAAGTTGCTTAGGAGGGTGATTTGTGTTGCATTAATTATTTTATCGTTAATTGAGGTTCGATTTTTCTTTTTTTGTTGAGATCCCGCAGGTATGTTAGTTTGATTGCATAAAATTCACGTTACGTAATTTTGTGGGTTGCGGAGCAGCAATATGTATTTGGATGGATGAGTGTGCAATGGATTTGATTGCTGCAACCCTTCCCGTGAATGGGATCACCCCCTCGCGATAGGATACATCAAATTGTGATGCTGAGAAGAACGGAATTTGGTAACTCCACAGTTTTGTGGGTTCATCGAAAATACATGCTGGTGA